>JAAAWM010011504.1:0-83737 GCA_036873465.1 Thinopyrum obtusiflorum
AGCATTTAGCTTTAAACAAGCGGTCCAAGAAATTGAAGTATCAACCACATAACTAAGTTATACGCCTAATACTTGGGGGCTAATGAACCTTCAGTTTTCAAAAGTTACTAGTTTCCGCTCTTTTGGTTAAAGCGGCCTTCTCAGTGGCCCAATCAGCCCGCTCTTTCTTGAAGCCTTCCTTCAGCTGGGGGGGGGGGGGGGGGGGGGGGGGGGGGGGGGGGGGGGGGGGGGGGGGGGGGGGGGGAGCCTTCAGTTTCTTCCGCACATCGTTTCCCAAGTGCCCGATGCGTGTGCCTACAACAATATAGGGACGGTTTCAAACCGGATTTACGCTGCAGCAGGTTCAAATTATCACAAAAGTTAAAAGGAGCTTACCAAAGATCGCAGCGGTCATGGAGTGTATTTGCCGCTTTACGGACGTCAGTTCATCTGCCACCGGTTTAAGGGCAGCTTCAGCATTTTCCGCTCTTTTGGTTAAAGCGGCCTTCTCAGTGGCCCAATCAGCCCGCTCTTTCTTGAAGCCTTCCTTCAGCTGTTCAGCGGTGCTCAAGGCGCTGGTTAATTCTTCCTTTGCCTTGTCTGTTTCAGCTTGTTGAGTTTTCAAGGCCTCCTGCAAATCAGCAATCCGGTCCTCCTTGATTCTCACCTCAGCCTGCATACAGACAGCATTTAGCTTTAAACAAGCGGTCCAAGAAATTGAAGTATCAACCACATAACAAAGTTATACGCCTGATACTTGGGGGCTAATGAACCTTCAGTTTTCAAAAGTTACTAGATTGCAAAGTCCCAAGCTCAATACAGGTATTCAACTTGGCACTTGGGGGCTAATGGCAGTCAGTAAAGAAGTAAGTTACCTCAAATTTATCCCTCATCATTTTTACCAGACCAGCTTCACAGTCACGGCTAGTATAAAGCCGGTTTAGATAGCCGGAATGAAGATCTTGGGCACTCAGAGCAGCATATGTCTCCAGTTCAACATCCCATTTTTCTTTATTCAGAGCGGAAAAATCCTCTTTTATGGTATGCTTGGTTAAGGTGACAGGATTCCCGGGTTCAAAGCGGCCTACACCGGTAATCACAACATCATCATCTTTGGACTCGCCGGTTTGTGTTAGTGTGATCGGTTTGTCAGCAGGACTGTGGGATTTCTCAATCCGGACGGAGCTGACAGGCGGGTCAGCAGAGACTGAAGTATTAATAGGCCTCTCTTCGGGAATAGCATCGTCTTGTAAAGGAGGATCATTGGGAATATCCTCAGGAGCAAATGCTTCAAGATCTGGCGTTTTGTCATGTTCTGGGGCTACATCTTCTTCAGCCGCTTTATCCAGGCGGGCTTTCTTGCTCGGTTTAGGTTTGGCCCTGAAAGAAAATCAAAGAGTCAAGGAAAAGCATAAGCCATTACATAGTGTACTGGAAGCATATGTTCAGCTTAGCTTACCCAAGAACCGTTTTTAACGGTGGCAGCTGAGTGGCCGACGATTCACCAGAAGATGAATGAGAAGTAACCTGATAATCGGAGTCGGATGGGTTAAGAGGTTGACGGAAGAAACCCGCTTTAGGATGTAAATCAACAAAAAGGTCAGAGACCTCGGAGCGGCGTTTTCGAACCGGACTGTTTGGTAAACCGGTGGAGGTAACTACCTGGCCACTGTGCCGGGTTGTGCGGCGAACTTCATGTTGCTGAATCTTCATATGAAATTTAGGATCCAAATAAGGGGGGGGGGGGGGGGGGGGGGGGGGGGGGGGGGGGGGGGGGGGGGGGGGGGGGGGGGGGGGGGGGGGGGGGGGGGGGGGGGGGGGGGGGGGGGGGGGGGGGGGGGGGGGGGGGGGGGGGGGGGGGGGGGGGGGGGGGGGGGGGGGGGGGGGGGGGGGGGGGGGGGGGGGGGGGGGGGGGGGGGGGGGGGGGGGGGGGGGGGGGGGGGGGGGGGGGGGGGGGGGGGGGGGGGGGGGGGGGGGGGGGGGGGGGGGGGGGGGGGGGGGGGGGGGGGGGGGGGGGGGGGGGGGGGGGGGGGGGGGGGGGGGGGGGGGGGGGGGGGGGGGGGGGGGGGGGGGGGGGGGGGGGGGGGGGGGGGGGGGGGGGGGGGGGGGGGGGGGGGGGGGGGGGGGGGGGGGGGGGGGGGGGGGGGGGGGGGGGGGGGGGGGGGGGGGGGGGGGGGGGGGGGGGGGGGGGGGGGGGGGGGGGGGGGGGGGGGGGGGGGGGGGGGGGGGGGGGGGGGGGGGGGGGGGGGGGGGGGGGGGGGGGGGGGGGGGGGGGGGGGGGGGGGGGGGGGGGGGGGGGGGGGGGGGGGGGGGGGGGGGGGGGGGGGGGGGGGGGGGGGGGGGGGGGGGGGGGGGGGGGGGGGGGGGGGGGGGGGGGGGGGGGGGGGGGGGGGGGGGGGGGGGGGGGGGGGGGGGGGGGGGGGGGGGGGGGGGGGGGGGGGGGGGGGGGGGGGGGGGGGGGGGGGGGGGGGGGGGGGGGGGGGGGGGGGGGGGGGGGGGGGGGGGGGGGGGGGGGGGGGGGGGGGGGGGGGGGGGGGGGGGGGGGGGGGGGGGGGGGGGGGGGGGGGGGGGGGGGGGGGGGGGGGGGGGGGGGGGGGGGGGGGGGGGGGGGGGGGGGGGGGGGGGGGGGGGGGGGGGGGGGGGGGGGGGGGGGGGGGGGGGGGGGGGGGGGGGGGGGGGGGGGGGGGGGGGGGGGGGGGGGGGGGGGGGGGGGGGGGGGGGGGGGGGGGGGGGGGGGGGGGGGGGGGGGGGGGGGGGGGGGGGGGGGGGGGGGGGGGGGGGGGGGGGGGGGGGGGGGGGGGGGGGGGGGGGGGGGGGGGGGGGGGGGGGGGGGGGGGGGGGGGGGGGGGGGGGGGGGGGGGGGGGGGGGGGGGGGGGGGGGGGGGGGGGGGGGGGGGGGGGGGGGGGGGGGGGGGGGGGGGGGGGGGGGGGGGGGGGGGGGGGGGGGGGGGGGGGGGGGGGGGGGGGGGGGGGGGGGGGAAATTTTTTGAACCGGGAGGGCTAAAACCTCGTCCGAGATGATCAGCAAACACGACTACCTCTCCATCCTTGGGTGTAGGAGGATTTTCCGGGCCATGGACCCTCCAGTGGATGACATCTTTCTTGGCTAAAGCGCCCGTTTTAACAAGGTTGTTTAGCTGCTCCTCGGTTACTCGAGAGGGAGCCCAATTGCACTCATAGACTTTTTTAGCCATGATAAGGAAAATCTGAAAAATGATTATTACCGGTTTAAGATTTACAGTGGACAACTATACAGCGGTATGAGGATACAAGCATATTGGTAAACCAGATTTGGTTATTCGTAAACCAGAGTCTGACAATGGAACGGTATAATGCATTGACGGTTCAAAAGGGGACTAATGGTATCTACCGGGTCATCATTTTTTCTGTGAAGTTAAACCGGCCAATCTGGTATTCAAAGTGTGTAACTGAAGGAAGAAACAAGTTTCACATCTTGTTATGGTAATTCCAGATCTACCGCGCGTAGGAAAACAAAACATATTCTGACCTAAATTCCAGCGTACTAAAAGTTCACCAAGTTAAGATGAGTTGGATATCAAACAGGTGCTGAAACTACTACCGCGCGAGATCTATGTGGCTTAAACTACCACCGCGCGAGATCTATGTGGTTTTTGGATCTAATCCATGGATATAAATAAGGAAAAAGAAGGGCGGCGACGAACACTGATGAACGACAGAAACCCTAAGTGCAGATCTATGGTAAGAGAAAGGGGAGACTTACGGATGTTGTTGAGCAGCGGCGGCGCGCGGAGGAGCTCTGGTACGTTCAGGTCGATGCAGCGGCCAAGGTTGGTGCAGCGGTCGAAGGTTGACGGCGGCGGCCGAGGTCGAAGGGCCGGGCGTCGCGAGGATGACGATGAAGCGAAGAGGCACGAGGGGGGAAATGGAAAGACCCCCTGGCCCTATTTATAAGGGAGATAAACGACAGATGCGAAAATCGAGGAGCCGGATTTTTGGATATGAGGTGATGATGTCGCCTCGATTGTCAGAGGCTCGTTAATGACAGGTGACGTCACGGCGGTTTACCATGATCCTAGAAAATGATGTCATGGGACCGATGTCTTGAGGGCGCAGCTGAAAATTGGCTAGCACATCTCGGAAATTTTTTGAACCGGGAGGGCTAAAACCTGGGGGGGGGGGGGGGGGGGGGGGGGGGGGGGGGGGGGGGGGGGGGGGGGGGGGGGGGGGGGGGGGGGGGGGGGGGGGGGGGGGGGGGGGGGGGGGGGGGGGGGGGGGGGGGGGGGGGGGGGGGGGGGGGGGGGGGGGGGGGGGGGGGGGGGGGGGGGGGGGGGGGGGGGGGGGGGGGGGGGGGGGGGGGGGGGGGGGGGGGGGGGGGGGGGGGGGGGGGGGGGGGGGGGGGGGGGGGGGGGGGGGGGGGGGGGGGGGGGGGGGGGGGGGGGGGGGGGGGGGGGGGGGGGGGGGGGGGGGGGGGGGGGGGGGGGGGGGGGGGGGGGGGGGGGGGGGGGGGGGGGGGGGGGGGGGGGGGGGGGGGGGGGGGGGGGGGGGGGGGGGGGGGGGGGGGGGGGGGGGGGGGGGGGGGGGGGGGGGGGGGGGGGGGGGGGGGGGGGGGGGGGGGGGGGGGGGGGGGGGGGGGGGGGGGGGGGGGGGGGGGGGGGGGGGGGGGGGGGGGGGGGGGGGGGGGGGGGGGGGGGGGGGGGGGGGGGGGGGGGGGGGGGGGGGGGGGGGGGGGGGGGGGGGGGGGGGGGGGGGGGGGGGGGGGGGGGGGGGGGGGGGGGGGGGGGGGGGGGGGGGGGGGGGGGGGGGGGGGGGGGGGGGGGGGGGGGGGGGGGGGGGGGGGGGGGGGGGGGGGGGGGGGGGGGGGGGGGGGGGGGGGGGGGGGGGGGGGGGGGGGGGGGGGGGGGGGGGGGGGGGGGGGGGGGGGGGGGGGGGGGGGGGGGGGGGGGGGGGGGGGGGGGGGGGGGGGGGGGGGGGGGGGGGGGGGGGGGGGGGGGGGGGGGGGGGGGGGGGGGGGGGGGGGGGGGGGGGGGGGGGGGGGGGGGGGGGGGGGGGGGGGGGGGGGGGGGGGGGGGGGGGGGGGGGGGGGGGGGGGGGGGGGGGGGGGGGGGGGGGGGGGGGGGGGGGGGGGGGGGGGGGGGGGGGGGGGGGGGGGGGGGGGGGGGGGGGGGGGGGGGGGGGGGGGGGGGGGGGGGGGGGGGGGGGGGGGGGGGGGGGGGGGGGGGGGGGGGGGGGGGGGGGGGGGGGGGGGGGGGGGGGGGGGGGGGGGGGGGGGGGGGGGGGGGGGGGGGGGGGGGGGGGGGGGGGGGGGGGGGGGGGGGGGGGGGGGGGGGGGGGGGGGGGGGGGGGGGGGGGGGGGGGGGGGGGGGGGGGGGGGGGGGGGGGGGGGGGGGGGGGGGGGGGGGGGGGGGGGGGGGGGGGGGGGGGGGGGGGGGGGGGGGGGGGGGGGGGGGGGGGGGGGGGGGGGGGGGGGGGGGGGGGGGGGGGGGGGGGGGGGGGGGGGGGGGGGGGGGGGGGGGGGGGGGGGGGGGGGGGGGGGGGGAGCTTTTCTAATGTCAAGTATCATTTCCTTAGACCATGAGATTGTGCAACTCCTAGATACCGTAGGAATGCTTTGGGTGTGCCAAACATCACAACGTAACTGGGTGGCTATAAAGGTGCACTACGGGTATCTCCGAAAGTGTCTGTTGGGTTGGCACGAATCGAGACTGGGATTTGTCACTCCGTGTGACGGAGAGGTATCTCTGGGCCCACTCGGTAGGACATCATCATAATGAGCTCAATGTGACCAAGGAGTTGATCATGGGATGATGTGTTACGAACGAGTATAGAGACTTGCCGGTAACGAGATTGAACAAGGTATAGGGATACCGACGATCGAATCTCGGGCAAGTATCATACCGGTAGACAAAGGGAATTGAGTACGGGATTGATTGAATCCCCGACATCGTGGTTCAACCGATGAGATCATCGTGGAACATGTGGGAGCCAACATGGGTATCCAGATCCCGCTGTTGGTTATTGGCCGAAGAGATGTCTCGGTCATGTCTGCATGCCTCCCGAACCCGTAGGGTCTACACACTTAAGGTTCGATGACGCTAGGGTTATAGGGAAGGTTTGTACGTGGTTACCGAATGTTGTTCGGAGTCCCGGATAAGATCCCGGACATCACGAGGAGTTCCGGAATGGTCTGGAGGTGAAGATTTATATATGGGAAGTCATCATACGGTCACCGGAAGTATTCGGGGGTTTGCCGTTATTGTACCGGGACCACCGAAGGGGTTTCGGGGGTCCACCGGGAGGGTCCACCTGCCCCGGAGGGCCCTATGGGCTGTATGTGGAAGGGAACCAGCCCCTAAGTGGGCTGGGCACCATCCCCCCTAGGGCCCATGCGCCTAGGGTTGGGGGGGAACCCTAAAGGGGGCGCCCCCCTTGGCTTGGGGGGCAAGCCCCCTCCTCTTGTCCGCCCCCCCTCTAGATCTCATCTAGAGGGGCCGGCCCCCTTCCCCCTTCGCCCTATAAATAGAGGGGTGGAGGGAGGGCAGCCGCACCACATCCAAGGCGCAGCCCTCCCCCTCTCCAACACCTCCTCCTCCTTCCGCGGTGCTTGGCGAAGCCCTGCCGGAGTACCACGCTGCTCCAACACCACCACGCCGTCGTGCTGCTGCTGGAGTTGTCTTCCCCAACCTCTCCCTCTCTCCTTGCTGGATCAAGGCATGGGAGATGTCACCGGCCTGCACGTGTGTTGAACACGGAGGCGTCGTTGTTCGGCGCTTAGATCGGAATCAACCGCGATCTGAATCGCGATGTGTACGACTCCTCCAACCGCGTTCTTGTAACGCTTCCGCATCGCGATCTTCAAGGGTATGAAGATGCACTCCCCTCTCTCTCGTTGCTAGTCTCTCCATAGATTGATCTTGCTGATGTGTAGAAATTTTTTAATTTCTGCAACGATCCCCAACATCTGTTCACTACCAGAAGCTAACGAGCGAACGCTCGCTAAATAAACTAACTAAATAAAAAAACGGGTTTTAAACGAAAATCGAAACCCTAAAAAAAACCGGGGGGGGGGGGGGGGGGGGGGGGGGGGGGGGGGGGGGGGGGGGGGGGGGGGGGGGGGGGGGGGGGGGGGGGGGGGGGGGGGGGGGGGGGGGGGGGGGGGGGGGGGGGGGGGGGGGGGGGGGGGGGGGGGGGGGGGGGGGGGGGGGGGGGGGGGGGGGGGGGGGGGGGGGGGGGGGGGGGGGGGGGGGGGGGGGGGGGGGGGGGGGGGGGGGGGGGGGGGGGGGGGGGGGGGGGGGGGGGGGGGGGGGGGGGGGGGGGGGGGGGGGGGGGGGGGGGGGGGGGGGGGGGGGGGGGGGGGGGGGGGGGGGGGGGGGGGGGGGGGGGGGGGGGGGGGGGGGGGGGGGGGGGGGGGGGGGGGGGGGGGGGGGGGGGGGGGGGGGGGGGGGGGGGGGGGGGGGGGGGGGGGGGGGGGGGGGGGGGGGGGGGGGGGGGGGGGGGGGGGGGGGGGGGGGGGGGGGGGGGGGGGGGGGGGGGGGGGGGGGGGGGGGGGGGGGGGGGGGGGGGGGGGGGGGGGGGGGGGGGGGGGGGGGGGGGGGGGGGGGGGGGGGGGGGGGGGGGGGGGGGGGGGGGGGGGGGGGGGGGGGGGGGGGGGGGGGGGGGGGGGGGGGGGGGGGGGGGGGGGGGGGGGGGGGGGGGGGGGGGGGGGGGGGGGGGGGGGGGGGGGGGGGGGGGGGGGGGGGGGGGGGGGGGGGGGGGGGGGGGGGGGGGGGGGGGGGGGGGGGGGGGGGGGGGGGGGGGGGGGGGGGGGGGGGGGGGGGGGGGGGGGGGGGGGGGGGGGGGGGGGGGGGGGGGGGGGGGGGGGGGGGGGGGGGGGGGGGGGGGGGGGGGGGGGGGGGGGGGGGGGGGGGGGGGGGGGGGGGGGGGGGGGGGGGGGGGGGGGGGGGGGGGGGGGGGGGGGGGGGGGGGGGGGGGGGGGGGGGGGGGGGGGGGGGGGGGGGGGGGGGGGGGGGGGGGGGGGGGGGGGGGGGGGGGGGGGGGGGGGGGGGGGGGGGGGGGGGGGGGGGGGGGGGGGGGGGGGGGGGGGGGGGGGGGGGGGGGGGGGGGGGGGGGGGGGGGGGGGGGGGGGGGGGGGGGGGGGGGGGGGGGGGGGGGGGGGGGGGGGGGGGGGGGGGGGGGGGGGGGGGGGGGGGGGGGGGGGGGGGGGGGGGGGGGGGGGGGGGGGGGGGGGGGGGGGGGGGGGGGGGGGGGGGGGGGGGGGGGGGGGGGGGGGGGGGGGGGGGGGGGGGGGGGGGGGGGGGGGGGGGGGGGGGGGGGGGGGGGGGGGGGGGGGGGGGGGGGGGGGGGGGGGGGGGGGGGGGGGGGGGGGGGGGGGGGGGGGGGGGGGGGGGGGGGGGGGGGGGGGGGGGGGGGGGGGGGGGGGGGGGGGGGGGGGGGGGGGGGGGGGGGGGGGGGGGGGGGGGGGGGGGGGGGGGGGGGGGGGGGGGGGGGGGGGGGGGGGGGGGGGGGGGGGGGGGGGGGGGGGGGGGGGGGGGGGGGGGGGGGGGGGGGGGGGGGGGGGGGGGGGGGGGGGGGGGGGGGGGGGGGGGGGGGGGGGGGGGGGGGGGGGGGGGGGGGGGGGGGGGGGGGGGGGGGGGGGGGGGGGGGGGGGGGGGGGGGGGGGGGGGGGGGGGGGGGGGGGGGGGGGGGGGGGGGGGGGGGGGGGGGGGGGGGGGGGGGGGGGGGGGGGGGGGGGGGGGGGGGGGGGGGGGGGGGGGGGGGGGGGGGGGGGGGGGGGGGGGGGGGGGGGGGGGGGGGGGGGGGGGGGGGGGGGGGGGGGGGGGGGGGGGGGGGGGGGGGGGGGGGGGGGGGGGGGGGGGGGGGGGGGGGGGGGGGGGGGGGGGGGGGGGGGGGGGGGGGGGGGGGGGGGGGGGGGGGGGGGGGGGGGGGGGGGGGGGGGGGGGGGGGGGGGGGGGGGGGGGGGGGGGGGGGGGGGGGGGGGGGGGGGGGGGGGGGGGGGGGGGGGGGGGGGGGGGGGGGGGGGGGGGGGGGGGGGGGGGGGGGGGGGGGGGGGGGGGGGGGGGGGGGGGGGGGGGGGGGGGGGGGGGGGGGGGGGGGGGGGGGGGGGGGGGGGGGGGGGGGGGGGGGGGGGGGGGGGGGGGGGGGGGGGGGGGGGGGGGGGGGGGGGGGGGGGGGGGGGGGGGGGGGGGGGGGGGGGGGGGGGGGGGGGGGGGGGGGGGGGGGGGGGGGACGAAGACGGAGGAGGGGGAAAGGGGCGGCAGAAAAGTCAACAAGAAGGAGGAGAATTATTGCCCCCTTCTTGCTTCACCTTAAGTGTGAAGGAGATCGATCAATTCATCAAGTGCCTTATGGGAATCAAAGCCAGTCCCGGTTACTGTGGGAAGATAAGCAGATTTCTAGACCCCAAGAAGAAAAGGTTCAGCGGGATGAAGTCTCATGACTGTCACGTGATGATGACGCAGACACTCCCGGTTGCCATTAGAGGGATAATGGAGAAGCACATCCGTGACACGCTTACTGGTCTCTACAACTTCTTCGACGTTATATCTCGAAAGTCCATAAGTGTGAAGCAGCTCGGAAGGCTACAGGAAGAGATCGTTGTCATACTATGTGAGCTTGAGATGTACTTCCCACCCGCGTTCTTTGACGTCATGGTGCATCTGTGTGTCCACATCGTGGACGACATCATTGACCTCGGGCCGAAATTCCTTCACAGCATGATGCCGTTCGAGAGGATGAATGGGGTCATCAAAGGATTCATTCGTAACAAGTCTCGTCCCAAAGGGAGCATCGTCCAGGGGTATCTGACGCATGAGTGCGTCTCCTTTGGTGAGAATTATATAAGCGTCGGAGACCCTGTTGTTGGTTTGCCCGTCAAGAAGCATGATGGGAAGCTCGAAGGAGATGGTCACAACAACAGTCAGAGGGAATTGCACATGGACTACTCGGATCGACATAACGACTTTGACAGGGCTAACTTAGTAGTGCTACAACACCTAGATGTGGTAGATGACTATGTGGCACAGCACAAAGAAACCATCGCAAAGAAGTACCATGATAAGGGGATGCTCAAGACGGACGACGAAGTTACTATAGAGCACAACACCACTTTCTTCTGTTGGTTTAAACAGCAAGTTCTTGAAAATCCCCCGGAAGAGGGCAGTTCGAACGGATTGCTCATACACGCCTTAGCACATGGCCCCGTGCCCAAGCTCGCAACCTATCAGTCCTACGATATCAATGGGTACACGTTCTACACGGAGGCCAAAGACATGGACAGTGATTACCAGAACTCTGGGGTGACAATTCAATGTGTGACCGATGCCAACGGCACAACTGAAAGATTCTACGGGGGGGGGGGGGGGGGGGGGGGGGGGGGGGGGGGGGGGGGGGGGGGGGGGGGGGGGGGGGGGGGGGGGGGGGGGGGGGGGGGGGGGGGGGGGGGGGGGGGGGGGGGGGGGGGGGGGGGGGGGGGGGGGGGGGGGGGGGGGGGGGGGGGGGGGGGGGGGGGGGGGGGGGGGGGGGGGGGGGGGGGGGGGGGGGGGGGGGGGGGGGGGGGGGGGGGGGGGGGGGGGGGGGGGGGAAAACAAGTATTTCACCACCATGTCTATACCAGACGCGAAGAGCACTCCCGCGAACGTTAACGTCATCGCCAAAAATGAGCCATGGGTACACGCTAAGCACGTGACACAATGCTTCTTCATAACTGACTAGGCCAATCCCAGCCGTGTTGTCGTGAGGAGATCCAAAAGGAGCATCGTCGGAATGGATGGAGTAGCCAACGAGGAAGACTACGACCAATACGGCAACCCGATGAGGGAAGATGACGATGACGATGAAGCATACGTGAAAAGAAGAATCAATACTACATTACCTAAGAAAGATCGTAATCCATGGCTCCGGAAAAGTCACAAGGAGGGGCTCAATTACTCGGCAACGAACAAGAAAGGGAAGAAGCTCAATGTGAAACATCGTCGACGCAGCTGATCAGAAACCTACATTTATATATATGTATCTATTTTGTGTACGCACTTAAGTAACCGTTATCGGTCAACTGATATGTTACAACCACATGCATGGTTCCGGTGATATTCGTGCAGTGGGGGAGAGGGAGACGCGCCGTCGTCGGGAGAAAAAAAACAAAAACAAACGGGAGAAAGCAGTACAATAGAAAAAGAAAAGTAAACAGAAAAGAAAAGGAAAATAATAAAAGAAAATAAAACTAAAAACTAGAAAAGGAAAATTATAAAAAGAAAAGAATAAAAATTGGAACAGTTAGCAGTAGCGCTGGATTGAGGACCAGCGCTATAGCTAATATAGCTATAGCGCTGGGTTCTAAAAAAGCGCTACAACTATGTGCCGTTAGCAGTAGCGCTGCTTTACAACCCAGCGCTATAACTAAGTTAGCTATAGCTATAGCGCTGGTTCGCAATCCAGTGCTACTACTATTTTGAGTTAACCCACGAGGGCTCAAATTTTGCCAACCGCCAAGTCCCAATTCCCCCCTCCCCACCCTCTTTCCCCCACTCTGTCGCCGCCGCCGTCGCCCTGCCCGCCCTCGCGCCGTCCGTCGCCCTGCTCGCCCCTGGCCACCGTCGACCTCGTCACCGGCCGTCTCCCGAGCCCGCGCCCTTGACCTCACTGGCGTCTCCCCTGCCCGCCCTCGACCACAATGCCGCGCCCGCCTCTCCCCTGCCCGTGCGCCCTCGACCTCGCCACCGCTGCCGTCCGCCGCCCTCCACCGCCGCCGCCCGAGGCTGAGCTCCCTCGCCGTAAGCCTCTCCTCTCCCTGCCCTCCTCTCCCTCTCCTCTCCCCTGCCCTCCTCTCTCTCTGTTTAGGTCTTTTAGGGCAAGTTAGCAAATTTAGCAATTTTTTTTAGCAAAGTTAGCAAAATTTTGCAAAGTTATCTACTTTTCTTAGCAAATTAGGGCAGTAGCTGATTAGCAAATAGGTATAAAAAACAGTAGCAATTTAAAAAAATAGTAGCAAAATTTAGAAAAATAGTAGCAATTTATAAAAAATAGTAGCAAAAAATTAGGTATAAAAACAGTAGCAAATAAAAAAAACAGTAGCAAATTACAAAAAAACAGTAGCAAAATTTGTAGAGAGAGAGAGAGAGCAAGTTTGTAGCAAGTTTGTAGATATTTTTGTCATTTTTGTGCATTTAAGTACAAGAATGCTTTTGCTTGAATGATATATGTTGGTTGAATGTCGAAAATTATCCGAGTGGCCTATGTTTTGCCGGAATGTTGATTCATTTCCGTTCCGGCAAATTTCAGGCGCTCCATATGTCCACTTTTTAGCAAAGGTCATGCCGAAAATTTCCGTGATTTTCGGCATGACTTGTGCTAGAAACTAGGACATATGGAGTACCCGGGATTTGCCGGAAGGGGAATGAATCAACATTCCGACCAAACATAGGCCCTTTTTCCTCTTCATTATATCTTATATTTACAATTGTTGATCAATAGGAAACATGTCTACCGACGCCGAAGTCGTGGGTGGTTCTACTCGCCTCGAAGACCCCATCGAGGCAGCAAATCACTATTTCGATTACCTGGACGAACACCAGATGGGGTTGCATGGTGGCGGTAGTGGCACCAACCCCGACACCGACGCCGACACCGGCACTGGCACCGGGACCGACACCACCCCCGAGACCGGCAACGATGCTGTCATAGCCGGTAAAGCAACGAAGAAGAAGAGGACACGAAGACGAAACGAGCTTGGCATCGGACAAATTGTGGTCACGGAGATGCACCCCAAGAAGTTAGAGCCAACGGCGCCGGAGGAAGCGCGCTCATGCTGGGGCAATCAACTAGGATGCATCCTTAGGGAAACCACCAACATCAACGACGAGAGGTTGAGGCAGATACCACATATGGAGAACATGCTCCTAAAGAAGTTGCACAATAGGTTCTTGTTCCTCGGCCGGAATGAAGAAAAATATAAAGATCCATGGGAAGACATCGCCATGACAAAGACAAATGACAAGGCGATGGTGACGTTCACCAACGACTTGTCCTCCTGGAAAGTTTGGGTGAAAAAAGCGATTGCGAAGAATGAACCGTGGTCCAAGATTCTTGCTGATAATCCATCAATAACGGAAGAGGACTTTGCAAAATTCAAGGAGAATTGAGGTAAAGAAAGTGTCAAGGCAAAGTCGGAGAAAATGAAGGCGCTCCAGGCCAGGAACACGCCTCCCCACCGCCTCGGAAGCCGTGGTTGCGAGGGGAAGAGGCACGTATGGGCCAAGGAGGACGCCGAACGTGAAAGTCACAGAATCCCAGACCCCTTGGCGGACTTCACCGACCCGCTGGAGCATGAGTGGATCAGGGCTCGGTACAAGTGGGACAAACTCAAAAAGATCTTTTACACGTACCCGAACACGAGGGAGTTCATGAGACTTCTGGTAATTGTTATATTACCACATTGTCATATTAGCTTCCAATCAATTCGACTACAAGTTTTGTCACATTAGTAAACCAACCATGTTCCTTTTGCAGAAAGAGCAGCACCAAAAGGCAGCCAAAAGCGACGAGTCGTCACAGTCGTCGGCGAGGCCCAAGTGGGACACCAAATTCAACCGGTCCCTAAACATACTGAAAAAGGTCCCGGTGGACAAGCCGCCGTCCTATGGACGTGTGCACGGCGTCGGAGATGGCGCCTCGTGGAAGACGTGCTACCATGAGGAGCCAGAGGAAAGAAGGAAGAGACGGTCGGTCGTCACTCAGCAGAGCATCGACGAGAAGGTCGCGATTGCGGTCAATAAGACCAAAGCTAAGACCAAAGAAGAGTTGCTCGGGGCCGTCAGTGCAGCGGTCACTGACGCGGTGGTTAGCTTGATTCCGGCACTTTTCGATTTCACGAAGAACAATCCAAATGCACGGCCGGAGGGCTTTTCCATTCCCATCTTTGTCAGGAGCAATTCAGTGAACACCACAACACCTGCACCTGCTCAAGCAACCGCAACAGGTCCCGCTCCTGTTCATAGCAGCCCGACCTCCGTCTCTTGCATGCTCGGTGGGCCTTCATCGCTGGCTGAGCTCGATGCCCTCACGGTAATTACGTGTCATACCCTTTTCACCAGCATGTCTATAGTCTTCCGTTTCAGTTGCCTTTCAGATGTTTGACGTCGCAGACATGTCTCCTTCGTAGGTCGATGACACCCCGTGCACCCTACTCTATGACATCAAGGGCCAGAAGGTGGTCATGGGAAAGGCAACGATCGTGAAGCCGAAGGACCGCATGTTCCACAACCGAGAGATCCCGATGGCGTCTTCAAGGTTAACGTGGCCAGTGTCTTTGCGGGCTTCGAGGATTTGCCTCCTCTGGTACCAGTCGATGACGACGAGACCCCTAAGATGATTGGCGCATGCAAGAGCTGGTTCTTGCCTTGGCTGAAGTCTCTTCTTCGTCTCGAGGCGCCCAGTATCACGCCAACGCCACCTTCTCAAAAAGGTATGAACACTGTTGGGGAACGCAGTAATTTCAAAAAAATTCCTACGCACACGCAAGATCCATCTAGGTGATGCATAGCAACGAGCGGGGAGAGTGTGTCCACGTAGCCTCGTAGACCGAAAGCGGAAGCGTTTAGTAACGCGATTGATGTAGTCGAATGTCTTCGCGATCCAACCGATCCAAGTACCGAACGCACGGCACCTCCGCGATCTGCACACATGTTCAGTTCGGTGACATCCCTCGTACTCTTGATCCAATTGAGGCCAAGGGAGAGTTTCGTCAGCATGACGGCGTGGTGACGGTGATGATGAAGTTACCGACGCAGGGCTTCGCCTAAGCTCAACAACAATATGACCGAGGTGGAAATCTGTGGAGGGGGGCACCGCACACGGCTAGGACAACTGTCAACTTGTGTGTCTATGGGGTGCCCCCTCCCCCGTATATAAAGGAGTGGAGAGGGGAGGGCCGGCCCTCATAGGGCGCGCCCAAGGGGGGAGTCCTACTCCTAGTAGGAGTAGGTTCCCCCCCTTCCCTTGTTGGAGTAGGAGAAGAAGGAAGAGGGAGAGAGAGGAAGGAAAGGGGGGGGGGGGGGGGGGGGGGGGGGGGGGGGGGGCGTCCTCCACCAGGCCGCCTCCTCCTCTCTCCCACTAAGGCCCAGTAAGGCCCATTGACTCCCCGGGGGTTTCCAGTAACCCCCCGGTACTCCGGTAAATGCCCGAACTCATCCGGAACCCTTCTGGTGTCCAAACATAGCCTTCCAATATATCGATCTTTATGTCTCGACGATTTCGAGACTCCTCGTCATGTCCGTGGTCACATCCGGCACTCCGAAATACCTTCAGTACATCAAAACACATAAACTCATAATACCGATCGTCATCAAACGTTAAGCGTGCGGACCCTACGGGTTCGAGAACTATGTAGACATGATCGAGACTCACTTCCGGTCAATAACCAATAGCGGAACCTGGATGCTCATATTGGTTCCTACATATTCTACGAAGATCTTTATCGGTCAAACCGCATAACAACATACATTGTTCCCTTTCTCATTGGTATGTTACTTGCCTGAGATTCGATCGTCGGTATCTCAATACCTAGTTCAATCTCGTTACTGGCAGGTCTCTTTACTCGTTCCATAATGCATCATCCTGTGGCTAACTCATTAGTCACATTGCTTGCAAGGCTTATAGTGATGTGCATTACCGAGAGGGCCCAGAGATACCTCTCTGACAATTGGAGTGACAAATCCTAATCTGGATCTATGCCAACTCAACAAACACCATCGAAGACACATGTAGAGCATCTTTATAGTCACCCAGTTACGTCGTGACGTTTGATAGCACACAAGGTGTTCCTCCGGTATTCGGGAGTTGCATAATCTCATAGTCATAGGAACATGTATAAGTTATGAAGAAAGCAATAGCAATAAACTAAACGATCATAGTGCTAAGCTAACGAATGGGTCAAGTCAATCACATCACCCTCTAATGATGTGATCCCGTTCATCAAATGACAACTCTTGTCCATGGCTAGGAAACTTAACCATCTTTGATTAACGAGCTAGTCAAGTAGAGGCATACTAGTGACACTCTGTTTGTCTATGTATTCACACGTGTACTAAGTTTTTGGTTAATACAATTCTAACATGAATAATAAACATTTATCATGATATAAGGAAATATAAATAACAACTTTATTATTGCCTCTAGGGCATATTTCCTTCAGTATCCCACTTGCACTAGTGTCAATAATCTAGATTACATTGTAATGATTCTAACACCCATGGAGTCTTGGTGCTGATCATGTTTTGCTCGTGAGAGAGGCTTAGTCAATGGGTCTGCAACATTCAGATCCGTATGTATTTCGCAAATCTCTATGTCTCCCTCCTTGACTTGATCGTGGATGGAATTGAAGCGTCTCTTGATGTGCTTGGTTCTCTTGTGAAATCTGGATTCCTTTGCCAAGGCAATTGCACCAGTATTGTCACAAAAGATTTTCATTGGACCCGATGCACTAGGTATGACACCTAGATCGGATATGAACTCCTTCATCCAGACTCCTTCATTTGCTGCTTCCGAAGCAGCTATGTACTCTGCTTCACACGTAGATCCCGCCACGACACTCTGCTTGGAACTGCACCAACTCACAGCTCCACCATTCAATAAAATATGTATCCAGTTTGTGACTTAGAGTCATCCGGATCAGTGTCAAAGCTTGCATCGACGTAACCATTTACGACGAGCTCTTTGTCACCTCCATAAATGAGAAAAATATCCTTAGTCCTTTTCAAGTACTTCAGGATGTTCTTGACCGCTGTCCAGTGATCCACTCCTGGATTACTTTGGTACCTCCCTGCTAAACTAATAGCAAGGCACACATCAGGTCTGGTACACAGCATTGCATACATGATAGAACCTATGGCTGAAGCACAGGGAATGACTTTCATTTTCTCTCTATCTTCTGAGTGGTCGGGCATTGAGTCTGACTCAACTTCACACCTTGTAACACAGGCAAGAACCCTTTCTTTGCTTGATCCATTTTGAACTTCTTCACAACTTTATCAAGGTATGTGCTTTGTGAAAGTCCAATTAAGCATCTTGATCTATCTCTATAGATCTTGATGCCTAATATATAAGCAGCTTCACCGAGGTCTTTCATTGAAAAATTCTTATTCAAGTATCCTTTTATGCTATTCAGAAATTCAGTATCATTTTCGATCAACAATATGTCATCCACATATAATATCAAAAATGCTACAGAGCTCCCACTCACTTTCTTGTAAATACAATCTTCTCCAAAAGTCTGTATAAAACCATATGCTTTGATCACACTATCAAAGTGTATATTCCAACTCCGAGAGGCTTGCACCTGTCCATAAATGGATCGCTGGAGCTTGCACACTTTGTTAGCACCTTCTGGATCGACAAAACCTTCTGGTTGCATCATATACAACTCTTCTTTAAGATATCCATTAAGGAATGCATTTTGACATCCATTTGCCAAATTTCATAATCATAAAATGCGGCAATTGCTAACATGATTCGGACAGACTTAAGCATCGCTACGGGTGAGAAGGTCTCATTATAGTCAACTCCTTGAACTTGTCGAAAACCTTGCGCAACAAGTTGAGCTTTGTAGACAGTAATATTACCGTCAGCGTCAGTCTTCTTCTTGAAGATCCATTTATTCTCTATGGCTTGCCGATCATCGGGCAAGTCAACCAAAGTCCACACTTTGTTCTCATACATGGATCCCATCTCAGATTTCATGGCCTCAAGCCATTTCGCGGAATCTGGGCTCATCATCTCTTCCTCATAGTTCGTAGGTTCATCATGGTCAAGTAACATGACCTCCAGAACAGGATTACCGTACCACTCTGGTGCGGATCTTACTCTGGTTGACCTATGAGGTTCGGTAGTAACTTGATCAGAAGTTTCATGATCATCATCATTAGCTTCCTCACTTACTGGTGTAGGAATCACTGGAACTGATTTCTGTGATGAACTACTTTCCAATAAGGGAGCAGGTACAATTACCTCATCAAGTTCTACTTTCCTCCCACTCACTTCTTTCGAGATAAACTCCTTCTCTAGAAAGGATCCATTCTTAGCAACGAATATCTTGCCTTCGGATCTGTGATAGAAGGTGTACCAAACAGTCTCCTTTGGGTATCCTATGAAGACACATTTCTCTGATTTGGGTTCGAGCTTATCAGGTTGCAGCTTTTTCACATAAGCATTGCACCCCCAAACTTTAAGAAACGACAACTTGGGTTTCTTGCCAAACCACAGTTCATATGGTGTCGTCTCAACGGATTTAGATGGTGCCCTATTTAACGTGAATGTAGTTGTCTCTAAAGCATAACCCCAAAATGATTGCGGTAAATCAGTAAGAGACATCATAGATCGCACCATACCTAATAAAGTACGATTACGACGTTCAGACACACCATTACGCTGTGGTGTTCCGGGTGGCGTGAGTTACGAAACTATTCCGCATTGTTTCAAATGAATACCAAACTCGTAACTCAAATATTCTCTTCCATGATCAGATCGCAGAAACTTTATTTTCTTGTTATGATGATTTTCCACTTCACTCTGAAATTCTTTGAACTTTTCAAATGTTTTAGACTTATGTTTCATCAAGTAGATATACCCATATCTGCTCAAATCATCTGTGAAGGTAAGAAAATAACGATACCCGCCGCGAGCATCAACACTCATCGGACCGCATACATCAGTATGTATTATTTCCAACAAGTTTGTTGCTCGCTCCATTGTTCCGGAGAACGGAGTCTTAGTCATCTTGCCCATGAGGCATGGTTCGCAAGCATCAAGTGATTCATAATCAAGTGATTCCAAAAGCCCATCAGAATGGAGTTTCTTCGTGCGCTTTACACCAATATGACCCAAACGGCAGTGCCACAAATAAGTTGCACTATCATTATTAAACTTATATCTTTTGGCTTCAATACTATGAATATGTGTATCACTACTATCGAGATTTAGTAAAAATAGACCACTCATGAAGGGTGCATGACCATAAAAGATATTACTCATATAAATAGAACAACCATTATTCTCTAATTTAAATGAATAATCGTCTCGCATCAAACAAGATCCAGATATAATGTTCATGCTTAACGCTGGCACCAAATAACAATTATTCAGGTCTAAAACTAATCCCGAAGGTAGATGTAGAGGTAGCATGCCGACGGCGATCACATCGACTTTGGAACCATTTCCCACGCGCATATTCACCTCGTCCTTAGCCAATCTTTGCTTAACCCGTAGCCCTTGTTTCGAGTTGCAAATATTAGCAACAGAACCAGTATCAAATACCCAGGCGCTACTGCGAGCATTAGTAAGGTACACATCAATAACATGTATATCAAATATACCTTTCACTTTGCCATCCTTCTTCTCTGCCAAATACTTGGGGCAGTTCCGCTTCCAGTGACCAGTCCCTTTGCAGTAGAAGCACTCAGTCTCAGGCTTAGGTCCAGACTTGGGCTTCTTCACTTGAGCAGCAACTTACTTGCCGTTCTTC
The DNA here is from genome assembly GCA_036873465.1 of Thinopyrum obtusiflorum. NCBI lineage: Eukaryota > Viridiplantae > Streptophyta > Magnoliopsida > Poales > Poaceae > Thinopyrum > Thinopyrum obtusiflorum. Next base: position 19,469 of record JAAAWM010011504.1, read on the forward strand.
TTGAAGTTCCCCTTCTTCCCTTTACCCTTTTTTCTTGAAACTGGTGGTCTTGTTGATCATCAACACTTGATGCTCCTTCTTGATTTCTACCTCCGCAGCCTTTAGCATCGCAAAGAGCTCGGGAATTGTCTTATCCATCCCTTGCATATTATAGTCCATCACGAAGCTTTTGTAGCTTGGTGGCAGTGATTGAAGAACTCTGTCAATGACATTGTCAACCAGAAGATTAACTCCCAGCTTAGTCAAGTGATTGTGGTACACAGACATTCTGAGTATATGCTCACCAACAGAACTATTCTCCTCCATTTTACAGCTGTAGAACTTATTGGAGACTTCATATCTCTCAATCCGGGCATTTGCTTGAAATATTAACTTCAACTCCTGGAACATCTCATATGCTCCATGACGTTCAAAACGTCGTTGAAGTCCCGGTTCTAAGCCGTAAAGCATGGCACACTGAACTATCGAGTAGTCATCAGCTTTGCTCTGCCAGGCGTTCACAACATCCGGCGTTGCTCCTGCAGTGGGTCTTGCACCTAGCGGTGCTTCCAGGACGTAATTCTTCTGTGCAGCAATGAGGATAATGCAAAAGTTACGGACCCAGTCCGTGTAATTGCTACCATCATCTTTCAACTTAGCTTTCTCTAGGAACGCATTAAAAATGGAACAATAGCACGGGCCATTTATCTATAACATAGACATGCAAAATACTACCAGGTACTAAGTTCATGATAAATTAAAGTTCAATTAATCATATTACTTAAGAACTCCCACTTAGATAGACATCCCTCTAATCATCTAAGTGATCACGTGATCCATATCAACTAAACCATGTCTGATCATCACGTGAGATGGAGTAGTTTTCAATGGTGAACATCACTATGTTGATCGTATCTACTATATGATTCACGCTCGACCTTTCGGTCTCAGTGTTCCGAGGCCATATCTGCATATGCTAGGCTCGTCAAGTTTAACCCGAGTATTCTGCGTGTGCGGGGGGGGGGGGGGGGGGGGGGGGGGGGGGGGGGGGGGGGGGGGGGGGGGGGGGGGGGGGGGGGGGGGGGGGGGGGGGGGGGGGGGGGGGGGGGGGGGGGGGGGGGGGGGGGGGGGGGGGGGGGGGGGGGGGGGGGGGGGGGGGGGGGGGGGGGGGGGGGGGGGGGGGGGGGGGGGGGGGGGGGGGGGGGGGGGGGGGGGGGGGGGGGGGGGGGGGGGGGGGGGGGGGGGGGGGGGGGGGGGGGGGGGGGGGGGGGGGGGGGGGGGGGGGGGGGGGGGGGGGGGGGGGGGGGGGGGGGGGGGGGGGGGGGGGGGGGGGGGGGGGGGGGGGGGGGGGGGGGGGGGGGGGGGGGGGGGGGGGGGGGGGGGGGGGGGGGGGGGGGGGGGGGGGGGGGGGGGGGGGGGGGGGGGGGGGGGGGGGGGGGGGGGGGGGGGGGGGGGGGGGGGGGGGGGGGGGGGGGGGGGGGGGGGGGGGGGGGGGGGGGGGGGGGGGGGGGGGGGGGGGGGGGGGGGGGGGGGGGGGGGGGGGGGGGGGGGGGGGGGGGGGGGGGGGGGGGGGGGGGGGGGGGGGGGGGGGGGGGGGGGGGGGGGGGGGGGGGGGGGGGGGGGGGGGGGGGGGGGGGGGGGGGGGGGGGGGGGGGGGGGGGGGGGGGGGGGGGGGGGGGGGGGGGGGGGGGGGGGGGGGGGGGGGGGGGGGGGGGGGGGGGGGGGGGGGGGGGGGGGGGGGGGGGGGGGGGGGGGGGGGGGGGGGGGGGGGGGGGGGGGGGGGGGGGGGGGGGGGGGGGGGGGGGGGGGGGGGGGGGGGGCGACGCAGGTGGAAATCTGTGGAGGGGGGCACCGCACACGGCTAAGACAACTGTCAACTTGTGTGTCTATGGGGTGCCCCCTCCCCCGTATATAAAGAAGTGGAGGAGGGGAGGGCCGGCCCTCATAGGGCGCGCCCAAGGGGGGAGTCCTACTCCCAGTAGGAGTAGGTTTCCCCCCTTCCCTTGTTGGAGTAGGAGAAGAAGGAAGAGGGAGAGAGAGGGAAGGAAAGGGGGGGCCGATCCCCACCCAATTCAGATTGGGCTTGGGGGGGCGCGCCCTCCACCTGGCCGCCTCCTCCTCTCTCCCACTAAGGCCCAATAAGGCCCATGGACTCCCCGGGGGTTTCTGGTAACCCCCGGTACTTCGGTAAATGCCCGAACTCATCCGGAACCCTTGCGGTGTCAAAACATAGCCTTCCAATATATCGATCTTTATGTCTCGACCATTTCGAGACTCCTCATCATGTCCGTGATCACATCCGGGACTCCGAACTACCTTCGGTACATCAGAACACATAAACTCATAATACCGATCGTCATCGAACGTTAAGCGTGCGGACCCTACGGGTTCGTGAACTATGTAGAAATCTCCGAGACTCACTTCCGGTCAATAACCAATAGCGGAACCTGGATGCTCATATTGGTTCCTACATATTCTATGAAGATCTTTATCGGTCAAACCGCATAACAACATACATTGTTCCCTTTATCATTGGTATGTTACTTGCCCGAGGTTCGATCGTCGGTATCTCAATACCTAGTTCAATCTCCTTACCGGCAAGTCTCTTTACTCATTCCGTAATGCATCATCCCATGGCTAACTCATTAGTCACATTGCTTGCAAGGCTTATAGTGATGTGCATTATCGAGAGGGCCCAGAGATACCTCTCCGACAATTGGAGTGACAAATCCTAATCTCGATCTATGCCAACTCAACAAACACCATCGGAGACACCTATAGATCATCTATATAGTCACCCAGTTACGTTGTGACGTTTGATAGCACACAAGGTGTTCCTCCGGTATTCGGGAGTTGCATAATCTTATAGTCATAGGAACATGTAGAAGTTATGAAAAAGCAATAGCAATAAACTAAATGATCATAGTGCTAAGCTAACGGATGGGTCAAGTCAATCACATCATTCTCTAATGATGTGATCCCGTTCATCAAATGACAACTCTTGTCCATGGCTAGGAAACTTAACCATCTTTGATTAACGAGCTAGTCAAGTAGAGGCATACTAGTGACACTCTGTTTGTCTATGTATTCACACATGTACTAAGTTTCCGGTTAATACAATTCTAGCATGAATAATAAACATTTATCATGATATAAGGAAATATAAATAACAACTTTATTATTGCCTCTAGGGCATATTTCCTTCAAACACCACCCCACCTACCACATTACCTGCACCTGTCGTGCCGAGTGATAGCGGACGATGCGAGGGAGAGTCTCCATTAGTGCCAGATGATGTAGCCCCCGCTGTTAAAGAAGCAAATGTTGATGATGACATGGAGGATGATGATGATGACCCAGACAAGTATTTCGATACCGCCTATGATGATGGAGGATTGATGTCTCAGGACAGCGAAGACTCAAGCTATGAGCATGGAGATGATGACTTGATGCTGCCTGATTTGCCGGAGCCGGAACGTCCTAAGGCTGAATGCAAAAAGTCTCTCTTCAAGCGAACCTCGCAGGAGACACCTCAGATGCCGCCTGTACCCAGCAACCCCCCGAGGCCCGTCCACTGATTAGCCCGATGACACTGGGGGTGGTGGTTAGGGAAGGTATGGTGGGATCACTACCGCCACCCACCAAGAAGCAAAGGAGGAGACCGGACAAGAAAGGCCCTAAAGGAGCCAGAGCTGCTTCAAGCAGCCAGCCGCCTCTGAAGCCCCGGGTGGTAGACAAAATACCTGTCGAAGGTGCACAGCGCTTCCATGTCGCCGACTAGCCGATCCTACCTGCAAAAGCGCTAGAGCACATACTGAACAATGATCTAAGGAGACTCCATGAAGATGTGCTGGCCAAAGGGAAAAGCCGTCTGGTCGCGGATAAACCAGGATACCCGCTTTACGCGGCTCAGGTGCCGGGTGGGAAGTTGTACGTCGAGAGATGTCCCGCGAATAAGTTCATCCTGCAATTTGGGGGGGGGGGGGGGGGGGGGGGGGGGGGGGGGGGGGGGGGGGGGGGGGGGGGGGGGGGGGGGGGGGGGGGGGGGGGGGGGGGGGGGGGGGGGGGGGGGGGGGGGGGGGGGGGGGGGGGGGGGGGGGGGGGGGGGGGGGGGGGGGGGGGGGGGGGGGGGGGGGGGGGGGGGGGGGGGGGGGGGGGGGGGGGGGGGGGGGGGGGGGGGGGGGGGGGGGGGGGGGGGGGGGGGGGGGGGGGGGGGGGGGGGGGGGGGGGGGGGGGGGGGGGGGGGGGGGGGGGGGGGGGGGGGGGGGGGGGGGGGGGGGGGGGGGGGGGGGGGGGGGGGGGGGGGGGGGGGGGGGGGGGGGGGGGGGGGGGGGGGGGGGGGGGGGGGGGGGGGGGGGGGGGGGGGGGGGGGGGGGGGGGGGGGGGGGGGGGGGGGGGGGGGGGGGGGGGGGGGGGGGGGGGGGGGGGGGGGGGGGGGGGGGGGGGGGGGGGGGGGGGGGGGGGGGGGGGGGGGGGGGGGGGGGGGGGGGGGGGGGGGGGGGGGGGGGGGGGGGGGGGGGGGGGGGGGGGGGGGGGGGGGGGGGGGGGGGGGGGGGGGGGGGGGGGGGGGGGGGGGGGGGGGGGGGGGGGGGGGGGGGGGGGGGGGGGGGGGGGGGGGGGGGGGGGGGGGGGGGGGGGGGGGGGGGGGGGGGGGGGGGGGGGGGGGGGGGGGGGGGGGGGGGGGGGGGGGGGGGGGGGGGGGGGGGGGGGGGGGGGGGGGGGGGGGGGGGGGGGGGGGGGGGGGGGGGGGGGGGGGGGGGGGGGGGGGGGGGGGGGGGGGGGGGGGGGGGGGGGGGGGGGGGGGGGGGGGGGGGGGGGGGGGGGGGGGGGGGGGGGGGGGGGGGGGGGTCATGTATAGTGTGAATTTGCCCAAGTGATCATGAAGCAGGTCCTCGAACCAACAGGGATGTTCTACCATGGGCCAATCACGCAGGAAGATGTCCGAGCACTGCTACTCGCTCAGCGTCTGGACCTGAAGCCTTTCAAGAAGCTCGGGTGCTTCCTCCCTGACTATGAAGATTGGACCGCCGACATGGAGGACTGATTGTTGATGACAATGTGTCACTACTGTCTTTCTATGGCAAAACATTGAATTTATGCATGGCGAAACTATGTGATGTAACTAAACTGTGGTCCTGAACTAGCGTAAATCGCTCTAGTTAATTAGTTTGGGTATGAGGAACTTCGTCATTTATGTTTACTATTGGTTGCTTGTATTTTGCTAATTATGCCTCCTGGTTTTCTTAAGTACATTATGTTGCATATTATTGTTCAATTCATTAACTCATGATGCAGGTACATAGATTAGAGATGGCGAAGGGCTACTACGCTGTGTACGTTGGGAGGGATCTAGGAGTCTACGACCACTGGCCAGCCGCTCAGGCCTAGGTGCACAGGTACCCGGGTGCTAGCCATAGAGGGTTCGACAGTAGAGCCGAAGCGGAAAGTAGTTACTTGAGGTGGACACTCCAGCATGAGCAGGGGCGGGACCGCCGGTACTACATAGTCGCGCTCTTGCTCATGCTGATCGCTCTTCTCTTCTACATCATGGTTTAGATAGAGATGATGAAACTTGTGTGCGTGCCATGACCATGCAGTTGCACTTATTCGATACATGACATGATCGCACTTGTGTATCGCTATTTTCAAGATTTGATGATATTTGTGTTGAATGATGATGATGATGATGGTATGACGAGAGTACTGTATGTCTATGATATGATGAGAATAGTGTATGTTTAGTATGATCTGATGAAACTATTGTATAGAGCCTATATAAATACAACACAAATACGTAGAGGGGTGCGAATTGGTGAAAGCAGGAACATTAGCAGTAGCGCTGGAATGCACCTAGCAGTAGCGCTGGCTTAGTAGCAGCGCTTCCTGTGAACAAGCGCTACAGATAGGTATTAGTAGCGCTGGTCCAGGAAGCGCTACTGCTAACAATATTTACCGGTAGCGCTGCCCATACCAGCGCTACTGCTACAACTTAGCTATAGCGTGGTAGTAGTAGCGCTGGTCCCAGCGCTACTGCTATGCATATTTCAAGCGCTACTACTAGGGTTTTCTGTAGTAGTGTAAACCTGTTATGTGTCTGCTTGTTTCTTCCTTTAGAATGCTGACAGAATATTGGGGAAGAGTGCCTTATTAAGCAATGGTAAAGTAAGTAATGCAGATAAGGTTAAGGATAGTGAGATATCCTTGTTGGTCTCCAACAAAGCTGATAAAACAGCTAAGGAAGTATATCTTGAAGAGTGAGACAACCCCAGAGTCCTGTCTTGGTTTAGTGTTCGAGTTACTGGCCACTACCACTTGCACAAGCTATTCAAACTCACTGTCTGAATCAGTTCGGTTTCTTGAGTTTCAACTACAAGCTAAAAGACATCGATCAGTTGTGCTGCGACAAGAAGCGGAAGGACTGCGGAAGTCCCTGGAGCATTCAGATGCATACTTTCTGGTGCAACGGCAAGCGTTGGGGGATTTTAGCGCCAAACAGGACAAACTAATAAGCTTGCTAAGCTTATTGACAGCATGGTGGATACCCAGGATAACGTTTCTTGAGCTCTTCTGAAGTTGTTTCAGTTATGCTCTTGTTTTGCTGGCGCGTTTATTTGCACTGGTGGCCAATTTTGACGGCTAGTGTATGTAATATGCTGCTTTGTTCCCTATATTTGCACTGGTGGCGAACTTTGATGCCCAGTGGATGTAATATGTGTAATAGCTGGAATAGGCTAGCGTTAGTTGCTTGCTTATTTATTTCCTTATTGTCTTGTTTAGTTGTTTGCTTGTAGTCACTGCAGTTCTTTTTTCGCATTTTTCTAGTGGCCACAATAACCTGTTTTTGGTAACTAGGCCACAATAATCATGGCAACAAACGGACTGTTGTAACCATGGGCCTCCTACGGGCCGTAGGATCCATGGGCCTTCTACGGGCTCTATGATCCATGGGCCTTCTACCGGCCGTAGGATCCATAGACTTTCTACGGGCCTTATGATCCATGGGCCTGCTACGGGCCGTAGGGTCCATTGGTCTTCTACGGGCCGTAGGATCCATGGGCCTTCTACGGGGCGTATAATCATTTCGCCAAATAGGGGTCATACTATTCGTGGACCATAATGGGCCGTTAATAGGCCGTATTTGATAACACTATGAAAACAGCCCAACGGGTTAACGGGCCACAAACAGGCCGAATGTAAGCACGGGCTGAATTTGGCCCACAAACGGAACAGGCCAGTAACGGACCGTAACTAACCGAATTCTAGAAATGAGCCCAAGAATAAATGGGCCCTTAGAAGGCCAAAAGTTAACACGGGCTGGAAACGGCCGACGGAATAATGGGTCATTAATGGGTATTAAGCGATACACTGTTCATTATGGGCCAGTTTCATCTCGGGCCTTTATTGGGCCCAGAGTTATGAAGGGCCTCATATGGGCCGAAAGACATCATGGGCCATATATGGGCCGGAAGTAACAACGGGCTGGAATCATATTGGACGGCCCAGATGAAGCTACTGGGCTTAATTCCGATAGGCCGTAACGGGCCGGGAGTTAGCGGGTCGTAGATGGGCGATATACGAACAGGCCGTTAACAGGCTTTCCGTGGGCCGGCCCGTTACCTTTTGACCAAGTCAAATGGGCCGGCCTTTTCACCGGAATGGGCCTCTATTGGGCCGTGCCATGTGTCGACGTATCATAGGCGCCTCCTGTCCAATGAGTGGATGACATCTGTCCCAACGGTGAGCCAACACGTCTTTCCTCTAGCCAATGAGAATTTTACACGTGGAAAATCCCCATTGGTCCGGGCTGTTAACGGGTTATCAGATCCAAAACCGGACCCGATAGCTTAACGGCGACCTGTTACGGTGGATGCCACGTGTCAGTCACCCTTGACGAAAACACTTCTATGACGCACGATTTATCGTCATGGAAGTGGACACTTCCGTGATGATAATTTTGGTAATGTCATGGAACACTTCTACGACAGCACATGTATGACTATCTTGATTCTGTCATAAAATCATCATGGATGTACATGCATGACAGAAAACGTGACCTACTGTGACAAACACGTATCATCACGGAAGTGTATTTTTTTGTAGTGACAACAGCACCAAGTTTCACATGCAACATCAAAAACCTTTGGAAAGCAGCATCATACATGGTAAATAGACAGATGAATCTCATCTGGGAAACTGCAGAAGCGGAAGGCAAATATTGAGCCTTCAGTGATGTTCAATGTCCTTGCAACTTTAGGCCAGTGGCTATGGATAATTGCCCACCCAACCTTCGTCCTCTTCAGCAAGACTTCAATATTGTACCGTGGGTGTTGAATGAATACCTTCCTCGCCTCTTGACCATGCATGTGGTTTGAGAGGTAATCATCGGTGAACTACTTTGAAAAGTACTGAAAACAAAGATATGCATAAATTGATGTTATAAATTTTGAAATGGCGCAACGGGTATAAACAAGGTAAAATAGTTAGTACCATCCTATAGTCGATTGATGTCTTCTTCATTGTGCAAACAAAGATCTTGATTTTATTCGTCTCAAGTTTCTTCATCCTAACAATCTTTCTGAGTTTCTTGACTTGACTGGTATTCATGGACATCTCATTTCCCCATATGCAAAATGGGTCAAACAGTGGGTCTAAGCCTCTAACAGCAGGACCTACATGTGGAAGACCAAATTGTAAGAAACCTAAATATTAGAATGATTCCTGCAACTGCACAATAATGTGCTATTAGCCAAAGGACCATGCTTGAACAAACCTCGATGGTAAACCGCAGTGTCTCCCATTGTTTCCCTGCAACACACATAAGCAAGATCTTGATCAGGTTAACTGAGAGTTCCATACTATCAGTAGAATATGTATTGAGTACTGCTAAATTCGATTTATTTCACATGCATAACAATACAAAATTGTACCCACAGCAAATGAAAATCAAATTGCAGAACTAAACCAAACAGTTAAATGGACAGCAGACCAAATGAACCAAAATAGTTAACTGAGCACGACATTGCAGAATAGAAACATGTACTAGAAGATAAGACAGTTAACAAAACAAAGAATGCTTGAGAACAGTACTACGAAATGTAGCAATTGTTTGACCAAAGTGTTAACTGAACATTACATTTCAGAGGGCCAAACTGTTAACTGAACATCAGATTGCATATTAACATTACAGAGGACAAATCACTAGAAGGCACTGGCGGTGGCCTCGAGAAAACAACACGAACTGTATTTTAAAGTAGACAACCGCGTGGCGGTGTTGACGGCGGCCTCGAAGACGAGGTGCTCCTCCAAGATTTGGGGGTCGGCACGCATGGTAGCCAGAGTGACCTCGTGCGTGCGTGCGGCCGCATGCTACTGACCTCCATGTTATACTGCGTGCAAAATGGTTGTGGGCGGCGCTTAATTGGAGGAGGGGGATAGTGATTTCGGCGGAAGGTGTAGTGCCGCTGGTCGGGGCATGTGGGACGGGAAATGAAGAGGATGGTGTTGGTGGGGTGTGGATTACCTGACCATATCAACGAGGCCACGCAGCAAGAAGAAGGGTCGGCGGCGAGGAGGCCGCGCAGCAAGAAGAAGGGTCGCCGGCGAGGAGGCGGCGCTGCAAGAAGAAGGGTCACCGGCGAGGAGGCGGCGCTGCACGAAGAAGGGTAGCTGGCGAGGAGGCGGCACTGCAAGAAGAAGGGTCGCCAGCAAGGAGGCTGAGCTGCCAGTAAGCAGCAGTGAAGATTTGAACTTGGAAAGCAAGGTGGAATAGTGGAAATGTGGCTTTTGGTGGGAGGGAGGGGGCGGGGAGATAGATATTTCCATGGTGGCAAAAAAATTCACTCGGTGCCGCGAGAAACTGATGCGCAAGTGTGGTACAAGCGGGGGCGGTGGACTGTAGATGAAGAAGCTTCCTGCGTAAGCCAAATAAGACGGTGCGCCAAGATATTTTATATCGCATCCCACATGATTCTTTCTAGTAAACTGTTTGTGGTATACCTGATTTTCATTATGTTTTGAAAGACAAAATGGTGTTACGGAGGGAAAGGATGGTGTTTGAATTGCTAGAACATTTACGTACAGTGAACATGCAACTAGTACATGAGTGTCGTGTTTAAATTTGGAATTATTCCGGTTTCGTTTGGCATTTTTATGCATTAGTTGAGTTTCTTGGCATTTAATGTGCATAATTCAAATTTGAACTACAAGCACATGCTCCAGCGCACCAAAGTTTGTTGAAAAATCACATGTGTGTCTTTGGGTGAATTTATAGGTCCCATGCAAGAAATGGGAATGAAATTCCAACACCTAGGCGTTGTGGCTCGGCCGGAAAGATTGAGAAACTTGGTTTTTTAATTCCTGTAAATCCAAAACACACCTCAAAATCATGAAACTTGGCATGGTCTCATGACATGGCAGCAACATGTTGTAGTAAAATTTTTGGCCAAATTGGGACAAGCTTTGGTGTAAGCTTCTTGCAAACCGGAGCTTCCCGCAAGAAGGCTCGTGCTTCCGAGAGGGAACGTGTCACCTCCGTGTGCGAAATGACATACGTACACTGCCTTCTCCCGCCTTAATTTTTTTACACAGGCATATTAGACCAAATAGAAGTATCGTGCTAAATTTTGGAATTATTCCGGGTTCGTTTGGCCTTTTTATACATTAATTGAGTTTCTGGGCATTTAATGTGCATAATTCAAATTTGAACTACAAGCACATGCTCCAGTGCACCAAAGTTGCTTGAAAAGTCACATGTGTGTCCTTGGGTGAATCTCTAGGTCCAATGCAAGAAATGGGAATGAAATTCAAACATCTGGGCGTCGTGGCTCGGCCAGAAAGATTGAGAAACTTGGTTTTTTAATTCCTGTAAATCCAAAACATGCCTGAAAATCTTGAAACTTGGCATGGTCTCATGACATGGCACAAACATGCTGCGGTAATTTTTTGGCCGAATTGGGACAACCTTTGGTCTAAGCTTCTTGCAAACCGGAGCTTCCCTCAAGAAGGCTCGTGGTTCTGAGAGGGAACGTGTCACCTCCGTGTGCGAAATGACATACGTACACTGCCTTCTACCGCCTTAATTTTTTTACACAGGCAGATTAGACCAGATAGAAGTATCGTGCTAAATTTTGGAATTATTCCGGGTTTGTTTGGCCTTTTTATTCATTAATTGAGTTTCTGGGCATTTAATGTGCACAATTCAAATTTGAACTACAAGCACATGCTCCAGTGCACCAAAGTTGGTTGAAAAACCACATGTGTGTCCTCGGGTGAATTTCTAGGTCCCATGCAAGAAATGGGAATGAAATTCAAACATCTGGGCGTCGTGGCACGGCCGTAAAGATTGAGAAACTTGGTTTTTTAATTCCTGTAAATCCAAAACATGCCTGAAAATCATGAAACTTGGCATGGTCTCATGACATGGCACCAACATGCTGCGGTAATTTTTTTGGCCGAATTGGGACAACCTTTGGTCTAAGCTTCTTGCAAACCGGAGCTTCCCTCAAGAAGGCTCGTGGTTCCGAGAGGGAACGTGTCACCTCCGTGTGCGAAACGACATATGTACACTGCCTTCTCCCGCCTTAATTTTTTTTACACAGGCAGATTAGACCAAATAGAAGTATCGTGCTAAATTTTGGAATTATTCCATGTTCGGCTGGCCTTTTTTATACATTAATTGATTTTCTGGGCATTTAATGTGCATAATTCAAATTTGAACTGCAAGCACATGCTCTAGTGCACCAAAATTGGTTGAAAAATCACATCTGTGTCCTTGGGTGTATTTCTAGGTCCCATGCAAGAAATGGGAATGAAATTCAAATATCTGTGCGTCGTGCCTGGGCATAAAGATTGAGAAACTTGGTTTTTTAGTTCCTGTAAATCCAAAACACGCTTTAAAATCATGAAACTTGGCACGGTGTCATGACATGGCACCAACTTGCTGTGGTAATTTTTTGGCCGAATTGGGACAAGCTTTGGTGTAAGCTTCTTGCAAACCGGAGCTTCCCTCAAGAAGGCTCGTGGTTCCGAGAGGGAACATGTCACCTCCGTGTGCGAAACGACATACTACACTGCCTTCTCCCGCCTTAATTTTTTTACATGGGCAGATTAGACCAAATAGAAGTATCATGCTAAAATTTGGAATTATTCCGGGTTCGTTTGGCCTTTTTTATACATTAATTGAGTTTTTGGGCATTTAATGTGCATAATTCAAATTTGAACTACAAGCACATGCTCCAGTGCACTAAAGTTGGTTGATAAATCACATGTGTGTCCTTGGGTGAATTTCTAGGTCCCATGCTAGAAATGGGAATGAAATTCAAACATCTAGGCGTCGTCACTCGGTCAGAAAGATTGAGAAACTTGATTTTTTTTTATTCCTGTAAATCCAAAACACGCCTGAAAATCATGAAACTTGGCATGGTCTCATGACATGGCACCAACATGCTGCGGTAAATTTTTTGGCCGAATTGGGACAACCTTTGGTCTAAGCTTCTTGCAAACAGGAGCTTCCCTCAAGAAGGGTCGTTGTTCCGAGAGGGAACGTGTCACCTCCGTGTGCGAAACGACATATGTACACTGCCTTCTCCCACCTTAATTTTTTTAGACTGGCAGATTAGACCAAATAGAAGTATCGTGCTAAATTTTGGAATTATTCCGGGTTCGGTTGGCCTTTTTTATACATTAATTGATTTTCTCGGCATTTAATGTGCATAATTTAAATTTTAACTACAAGCACATGCTCCAGTGCACCAAAGTTGGTTGAAAAATCACATGTGTGTCCTTGGGTGAATTTCTAGGTCCCATGCAAGAAAGGGAATGAAATTCAAACATCCGGGAATCGTGGCTCACCAGAAAGATTGAGAAACTTGGTTTTTTAATACCTGTAAATCCAAAACACGCCTGAAAATCTTGAAACTTGGCATGGTCTCATGACATGGCACCAACATACTGCGGTAATTTTTTTGGCCGAATTGGGACAAGCTTTTGTGTAAACTTCTTGCGAACCGGAGCTTCCGTCAAGAAGGCTCGTGGTTCCGAGAGGGAACGTGTCACCTATGTGTGCGAAACGACATACGTACACTGTCTTCTCCCGCCTTAATTTTTTTACACATGCAGATTAGACCAAATAGAAGTATCGTGCTAAATTTTGGAATGATTCCGGATTCGTTTGGCATTTTTATACATTAATTGAGTTTCTGGGCATTTAATGTGCATAATTCAAACTTGAAATACAAGCACATGCTCCAGTGCACCAAAGTTGGTTGAAAAATCACATGTGTGTCCTTGGGTGAATTTACAGGTCCCGTGCAAAAAATGGGAATGATATTCAAACATCTGGGCGTCGTGGCTCGGCCAGAAAGATTGAGAAACTTGGTTTTTTAATTCCTGTAAATCCAAAACATGCCTGAAAATCTTGAAACTTGGCATGGTCTCATGACATGGCACCAACATGTTGCGGTAATTTTTTGGCCGAATTGGGACAAGCTTTGGTGTAAGCTTCTTGCAAACCGGAGCTTCCCTCAAGAAGGCACGTGGTTCCCAGAGGGAACGTGTCACCTCCGTGTGCGAAATGACATACGTACACTGCCTTCTGCCGCCTTAATTTTTTTACACAGGCAGATTAGACTAGATAGAAGTATCATGCTAAATTTTGGAATTATTCCGGGTTTGTTTGGCCTTTTTTATTCATTAATTGAGTTTCAGGGCATTTAATGTGCATAATTCAAATTTGAATTACAAGCACATGCTCTAGTGCACCAAAATTGGTTGAAAAATCACATGTGTGTCCTTGGGTGAATTTCTAGGTCCCATGCAAGGAATGGGAATGAAATTCAAACATCTGGGCGTCGTGGCTCTGCCGGAAAGATTGAGAAACTTGTTTTTTTTAATTCCTGTAAATCCAAAACACGCCTGAAAATCATGAAACTTGGCATGGTCTCATGACATGGCACCAACATGCTGCGGTAAATTTTTTGGCCGAATTGGGACAACCTTTGGTCTAAGCTTCTTGCAAACCGGAGCTTCCCTCAAGAAGGCTCGTGGTTCCAAGAGGGAATGTGTCACCTCCGTGTGCGAAACGACATACGTACACTGCCTTCTCCCGCCTTAATTTTTTTTACACAGGCAGATTAGACCAAATAGAAGTATCGTGTTAAATTTTGGAATTATTCCGGGTTCGGTTGGCATTTTTTATACATTAATTGATTTTCTGGGCATTTAATGTGCATAATTCAAATTTGAACTACAAGCACATGCTCCAGTGCACCAAAGTTGGTTGAAAAATCACATGTGTGTCCTTGGGTGTATTTCTAGGTCCCTTGCAAGAAATGGGAATGAAATTCAAACATCTGGGCGTCGTGCCTCGGCCGTAAAGATTGACAAACTTGGTTTTTAATTCCTGTAAATCCAAAACACGCTTGAAAATCATGAAACTTGGCACGGTATCATGACATGGCACCAACATGCTGTGGTAATTTTTTTGGCCGAATTGGGACACGCTTTGGTGTAAGCTTCTTGCAAACCGGAGCTTCGCTAAAGAAGGCTCGTGGTTCCGAGAGGGAACGTGTCACCTCCGTGTGTGAAACGACATACGTACACTGCCTTCTCCCGCCTTAATTTTTTTACACGGGCAGATTAGACCAAATAGAAGTATCATGCTGAATTTTGGAATTATTCCATGTTCGTTTGGCCTCTTTTATACATTAATTGAGTTTCTGGGCATTTAATGTGCATAATTCAAATTTGAACTACAAGCACATGTTCCAGTGCACCGAAGTTGGTTGAAAAATCACATGTGTGTCCTTGGGTGAATTTCTAGGTCCCATGCGAGAAATGGGAATGCAATTCAAACATCTGGGCATCGTGGCTCGGCCAGAAAGATTGAGAAACTTGGTTTTTTTAATTCCTGTAAATCCATAACACGCCTGAAAATCTTGAAACTTGTCATGGTCTCATGACATGGCACCAACATGCTGCGGTAATTTTTTTGGACGAATTGGGACAAGCTTTGGTGTAAGCTTCTTGCAAACCGGAGCTTCCCTCAAGAAGGCGCGTGGTTTCGAGAGGGAACGTGTAACCTCCGTGTGCGAAACGACATGCGTACACTGCCTTCTCCCGCCTTAATTTTTTTACACATGCAGATTAGACCAAATAGAAGTATCGCGCTAAATTTTGGAATTATTCCGGGTTCGTTTGGCCTTTTTATACATTAATTGAATTTCTGGGCATTTAATGTGCATAATTCAAATTTGAACTACAAGCACATGCTCCAGTGCACCAAAGTTGGTTGAAAAATCACATCTGTGTCCTAGGGTGAATTTCTAGGTCCCATGCAAGAAATGAGAATGATATTCAAACATGTGGGCATCGTGGCTCGGCCGGAATGATTGAGAAACTTAGTTTTTTAATTCCTGTAAATCCAAAACACGCCTGAAAATCATGAAACTTGGCATGGTCTCATGACATGGCACCAACATGCTGCGGTAAATTTTTTGGCTGAATTGGGACAACCTTTGGTGTAAGCTTCTTGCAAACTGGAGCTTCCCCCAAAAAGGCTCGTGGTTCCGAGAGGGAACGTGTCACCTCCGTGTGCGAAACGACATACGTACACTGCCTTCTGCCGCCTTAATTTTTTTACACAGACTAATTAGACAAAATAGAAGTATCATGCTAAATTTTGGAATTATTCTGGGTTTGTTTGGCCTTTTTCATACATTAATTGAGTTTTTGGGCATTTAATGTGCATAATTCAAATTTGAACTACAAGCACATGCTCCAATGCACCAAAGTTGGTAGAAAAATCACATGTGTGTCCTTGGGTGATTTTCTAGGTCCCATGCAAGAAATGGGAATGAAATTCCAACATCTGGGCATCGTGGCTCGGCCGAAAAGATTTAGAAACTTGGTTTTTTAATTCCTGTAAATCCAAAACATGCCTGAAAATCATGAAACTTGGCATGGTCTCATGACATGGCAGCAACATGATGCGGTAATTTTTTGGCCGAATTGGGACAACCTTTGGTCTAAGCTTCTTGCAAACCGGAGCTTCCCTCAAGAAGGCTCGTGGTTCCGAGAGGGAACGTGTCACCTCCATGTGTGAAACGACATATGTACACTACCTTCTCCCGCCTTAATTTTTTTACACAGACAGATTAGACCAAATAGAAGTATCGTGCTAAATTTTGGAATTATTCGTGGTTCGGTTGGCCTTTTTTATACATTAATTGTTTTTCTCAGCATTTAATGTGCATAATTCAAATTTGAACTACAAGGACATGCTCCAGTGCACCAAAGTTGGTTGGAAAATCACATGTGTGTCCTTGGGTGAATTTCTAGGTCCCATGCAATAAAGGGAATGAAATTCAAACATCTGGACGTCATGGCTCGGCCAAAAAGATTGAGAAACTTGGTTTTTTAATTCCTGTAAATCCAAAACACGCCTGAAAATCTTGAAACTTGGCATGGTCTCATGACATGGCACCAACATGCTGCGGTAATTTTTTTGGCCGAATTGGGACAAGCTTTTGTGTAAACTTCTTGCAAACCGGATTTTCCCTCAAGAAGGCTCGTGGTTCCGAGAGGGAACGTGTCACCTCTATGTGCGAAACGACATACGTACACTGCCTTCTCCCGCCTTAAATTTTTTACACATGCAGATTAGACCAAATAGAAGTATCGCGCTAAATTTTGGAATTATTCTGGGTTCGTTTGGCCTTTTTATACATTAATTGAGTTTCTGGGCATTTATTGTGCACAATTCAAATTTGAACTACAAGCACATGCTCCAGTGCTCCAAAGTTGGTTGAAAAACCACATGTGTGTCCTCGGGTGAATTTCTAGGTCCCATGCATGAAATGGGAATGAAATTCAAACATCTGGGCGTCGTGGCTCGGCCGGAAAGATTGAGAAACTTGGTTTTTTAATTCCTGTAAATCCAAAACACGCCTGAAAATCATGAAACTTGGCATGGTCTCATGACATGGCACCAACATGCTGTGGTAATTTTTTGGCCGAATTGGGACAACCTTTGGTGTAAGCTTCTTGCAAACCGGAGCTTCCCTCAAGAAGGGTCGTGGTTCCGAGAGGGAACGTGTCACCTCCGTGTGCGAAACGACATACGTACACTACCTTCTGCCGCCTTAATTTTTTTTACATAGGCGGATTAGACCAAATAGAAATATCATGCTAAATTTTGGAATTATTCCGAGTTCGTTTGGCCTTTTTATACATTAATTGATTTTCTGGGCATTTACTGTGCATAATTAAAATTTGAACTGCAAGCACATGCTCAAGTGCACCAAAGTTGGTTGAAAAATCACATTTGTGTCCTTGGGTAAATTTCTAGGTCCCATGCAAGAAATGACAATGAAATTCAAACATCTGGGCGTCGCGTCTCGGTCGTAAAGATTGAGAAACTTGGTTTTTTAATTCCTGTAAATCCAAAACACGCTTGAAAATCATGAAACTTGGCCTGGTGTCATGACATGGCACCAACATGCTGCGGTAATTTTTTTGGCCGAATTGGGACAAGCTTTGGTGTAAGCTTCTTGCAAACCGGAGCTTCCCTCAAGAAGGCTCGTGGTTCTGAGAGGGAACGTGTCACCTCCGTGTGCGAAACGACATATGTACACCGCCTTCCCCCGCCTTAAATTTTTTAACACAGGCAGATTAGACCAAATAGAAGTATCGTGCTAAATTTTGGAATTATTCTGTGTTCGTTTGGCCGTTTTTTATACATTAATTGATTTTCTGGGCATTTAATGTGCATGATTCAAATTTGAACTACAAGCACATGCTCCAGTGCACGAAAGTTGGTTGAAAAATCACATGTGTGTCCTTGGGTGAATTTCTAGGTCCCATGTAAGAAATGGGAATGAAATTCAAACATCTGGACGTCGTGCCTCGGCCGTAAAGATTGAGAAAGTTGATTTTTTAATTCATGTAAATCCAAAACACGCTTGAAAATCATGAAACTTGGCACGGTGTCATGACATGGCACCAACATGCTGCGGTAATTTTTTTGGCCGAATTGGGACCAGCTTTCGTGTAAGCTTCTTGCAAACCGGAGCTTCCCTCAAGAAGGCTCGCGGTTCCGAGAGGGAACGTGTCACCTCCATGTGCGAAACGACATACGTACACTGCCTTCTCCCGCCTTATTTTTTTTACACAAGAAGATTAGAACAAATAGAAGTATCGTGCTAAATTTTGGTATTATTCCGGGTTCGTTTGGCCTTTTTTATACATTAATTGAGTTTCTGGGCATTTAACGTGCATAATTCAAATTTGAACTACAAGCACATGCTCCAGTGCACCAAAGTTAGTTGAAAAATCACATGTGAGTCCTTGGGTGAATTTCTAGGACCCATGCAAGAAAGGGAATGAAATTCAAACATTTGGGCGTCGTGGCTCGGCCAGAAAGATTGAGAAACTTGGTTTTTTAATTCCTATAAATCCAAAACACGCCTGAAAATCTTGAAACTTGGCATGGTCTCATGACATGGAAACAACATGCTGCGGTAATTTTTTTGGCCAAATTGGGACAAGCTTTGGTGTAAGCTTCTTGCAAACCAGAGCTTCCCTCAAGAAGGCTCGTGGTTCCGAGAGGGAACGTGTCACCTCCGTGTGCGAAATGACATACGTACACTGCCTTCTCCCGCCTTAAATTTTTTAGACATGTAGGTTAGAACAAATAGAAGTATCTTCCTAAATTTTGGAATTATTCCGTTTGGCCTTTTTATACATTAATTGAGTTTTTGGGCAATTAATGTGCATAATTCAAATTTGAACTACAAGCACATGCTCAAGTGCACCAAAGTTGGTTGAAAAATCACATGTGTGTCCATGGGTGAATTTCTAGGTCCCATGCAAGAAATGGGAATGAAATTCAAACATCTAGGCGTCGTCGCTCGGTCAGAAAGATTGAGAAACTTGATTTTTTTTATTCCTGTAAATCCAAAACACGCCTCAAAATCATGAAACTTGGCATGGTCTCATGACATGGCACCAACATGCTGTGGTAACTTTTTGGCCGAATTGGGACAAGCTTTGGTGTAAGCTTCTTGCACACCGGAGCTTCCCTCAAGATGGCGCGTGGTTCCGAGAGGGAACGTGTCACCCCCGTGTGCGAAACGACATATGTACACTGCCTTCTGCCGCTTTAATTTTTTACACAGGCATATTAGACCAAATAGAAGTATCGTGCTAAATTTTGGAATTATTCCGGGTTTATTTGGCCTTTTTTATACATTAATTTAGTTTCTGGGCATTTAATGTGCATAATACAAATTTGAACTACAAGCACATGCTCCAGTGCACCAAAGTTGGTTGAAAAATCACATGTTTGTCCTTGGGTGAATTTCTAGGTCCCATGCAAGAAATGGGAATGAAATTCAAACATCTGGGCATCGTGGCTCGGTCGGAAAGATTGAGAAACTTGGTTTTTTAATTCCTATAAATCCAAAACACGCCTGAAAATCATGAAACTTGGCATGGTCTCATGACATGGCAGCAACATGCTGCGGTAAATTTTTTGGCCGAATTGGGACAACCTTTGGTGTAAGCTTCTTGCAAACTGGAGCATCCCTCAAGAACGCTCGTGGTTCCGAGAGGGAACTTGTCACCTTCGTGTGAGGAACGACATATGTACACTGCCTTCTCCCGCCTTAATTTTTTTTAGACAGGCAGATTAGACCAAATAGAAGTATCGTGCAAAATTTTGGAATTATTCCGGATTCATTTGGCCTTTTTTATACATTAATTGATTTTATGGGCATTTAATGTGCATAATTCAAATTCGAACTACAAGCACATGCCCAAGTGCACCAAAGTTGGTTGAAAAATCACATGTGTGTCCTTGGGTGAATTTCTAGGTCCCATGCAAGAAATGGCAATGAAATTCAAACATTTGGGCGTCGTGCCTCGGCCGTAAAGATCGAGAAACTTGGTTTCTTAATTCCTGTAAATCCAAAACACACTTGAAAATCATGAAACTTCGCCTGGTGTCAGGACATGGCACCAACATGCTGCGGTAATTTTTTTGGCCGAATTGGGACAAGCTTTTGTGTAAGCTTCCTGCAAACCGGAGCTTCCCTCAAGAAGGCTCGCGGTTCCGAGAGGGAACGTGTCACTTCCGTGTGCTAAACGACATACGTACACTTCCTTCTCCCGCCTTAATTTTTTTACACAGGCAGATTAGAACAAATAGAAGTATCGTGCCAATTTTTGGAATTATTCCGGGTTCCCGAATTGGGACAAGCTTTTGTGTAAGCTTCCTGCAAACCGGAGGGGGGGGGGGGGGGGGGGGGGGGGGGGGGGGGGGGGGGGGGGGGGGGGGGGGGGGGGGGGGGGGGGGGGGGGGGGGGGGGGGGGGGGGGGGGGGGGGGGGGGGGGGGGGGGGGGGGGGGGGACATACATAATTCAAATTTGAACTACAAGCACATGCTCCAGTGCACCACAGTTAGTTGAAAAATCACATGTGTGTCCTTGGGTGAATTTCTAGGTCCCATGCAAGAAAGGGAATGAAATTCAAACATCTGGGTGTCTTGGCTCGGCCAGAAAGATTGAGAAACTTGGTTTTTTAATTCCTGTAAATCCAAAACACGCATGAAAATCTTGAAACTTGGCATGGTCTCATGACATGGCACCAACATCCTGCGGTAAATTTTTTGGCCAAATTGGGACAAGCTATGGTGTAAGCTTCTTGCAAACCGGAGCTTCCCTCAAGAAGGCTCGTGGTTCTGAGAGGGAACGTGTCACCTCTGTGTGCGAAATGACATACGTACACTACCTTCTCCCACCTTAATTTTTTTTACACATGCAGGTTAGAACAAATAGAAGTATTGTGCTAAATTTTCGAATTATTCAGGGTTCGTTTGGCCTTTTTTATACATTAGTTGAGTTTCTGGGCGGGGGGGGGGGGGGGGGGGGGGGGGGGGGGGGGGGGGGGGGGGGGGGGGGGGGGGGGGGGGGGGGGGGGGGGGGGGGGGGGGGGGGGGGGGGGGGGGGGGGGGGGGGGGGGGGGGGGGGGGGGGGGGGGGGGGGGGGGGGGGGGGGGGGGGGGGGGGGGGGGGGGGGGGGGGGGGGGGGGGGGGGGGGGGGGGGGGGGGGGGGGGGGGGGGGGGGGGGGGGGGGGGGGGGGGGGGGGGGGGGGGGGGGGGGGGGGGGGGGGGGGGGGGGGGGGGGGGGGGGGGGGGGGGGGGGGGGGGGGGGGGGGGGGGGGGGGGGGGGGGGGGGGGGGGGGGGGGGGGGGGGGGGGGGGGGGGGGGGGGGGGGGGGGGGGGGGGGGGGGGGGGGGGGGGGGGGGGGGGGGGGGGGGGGGGGGGGGGGGGGGGGGGGGGGGGGGGGGGGGGGGGGGGGGGGGGGGGGGGGGGGGGGGGGGGGGGGGGGGGGGGGGGGGGGGGGGGGGGGGGGGGGGGGGGGGGGGGGGGGGGGGGGGGGGGGGGGGGGGGGGGGGGGGGGGGGGGGGGGGGGGGGGGGGGGGGGGGGGGGGGGGGGGGGGGGGGGGGGGGGGGGGGGGGGGGGGGGGGGGGGGGGGGGGGGGGGGGGGGGGGGGGGGGGGGGGGGGGGGGGGGGGGGGGGGGGGGGGGGGGGGGGGGGGGGGGGGGGGGGGGGGGGGGGGGGGGGGGGGGGGGGGGGGGGGGGGGGGGGGGGGGGGGGGGGGGGGGGGGGGGGGGGGGGGGGGGGGGGGGGGGGGGGGGGGGGGGGGGGGGGGGGGGGGGGGGGGGGGGGGGGGGGGGGGGGGGGGGGGGGGGGGGGGGGGGGGGGGGGGGGGGGGGGGGGGGGGGGGGGGGGGGGGGGGGGGGGGGGGGGGGGGGGGGGGGGGGGGGGGGGGGGGGGGGGGGGGGGGGGGGGGGGGGGGGGGGGGGGGGGGGGGGGGGGGGGGGGGGGGGGGGGGGGGGGGGGGGGGGGGGGGGGGGGGGGGGGGGGGGGGGGGGGGGGGGGGGGGGGGGGGGGGGGGGGGGGGGGGGGGGGGGGGGGGGGGGGGGGGGGGGGGGGGGGGGGGGGGGGGGGGGGGGGGGGGGGGGGGGGGGGGGGGGGGGGGGGGGGGGGGGGGGGGGGGGGGGGGGGGGGGGGGGGGGGGGGGGGGGGGGGGGGGGGGGGGGGGGGGGGGGGGGGGGGGGGGGGGGGGGGGGGGGGGGGGGGGGGGGGGGGGGGGGGGGGGGGGGGGGGGGGGGGGGGGGGGGGGGGGGGGGGGGGGGGGGGGGGGGGGGGGGGGGGGGGGGGGGGGGGGGGGGGGGGGGGGGGGGGGGGGGGGGGGGGGGGGGGGGGGGGGGGGGGGGGGGGGGGGGGGGGGGGGGGGGGGGGGGGGGGGGGGGGGGGGGGGGGGGGGGGGGGGGGGGGGGGGGGGGGGGGGGGGGGGGGGGGGGGGGGGGGGGGGGGGGGGGGGGGGGGGGGGGGGGGGGGGGGGGGGGGGGGGGGGGGGGGGGGGGGGGGGGGGGGGGGGGGGGGGGGGGGGGGGGGGGGGGGGGGGGGGGGGGGGGGGGGGGGGGGGGGGGGGGGGGGGGGGGGGGGGGGGGGGGGGGGGGGGGGGGGGGGGGGGGGGGGGGGGGGGGGGGGGGGGGGGGGGGGGGGGGGGGGGGGGGGGGGGGGGGGGGGGGGGGGGGGGGGGGGGGGGGGGGGGGGGGGGGGGGGGGGGGGGGGGGGGGGGGGGGGGGGGGGGGGGGGGGGGGGGGGGGGGGGGGGGGGGGGGGGGGGGGGGGGGGGGGGGGGGGGGGGGGGGGGGGGGGGGGGGGGGGGGGGGGGGGGGGGGGGGGGGGGGGGGGGGGGGGGGGGGGGGGGGGGGGGGGGGGGGGGGGGGGGGGGGGGGGGGGGGGGGGGGGGGGGGGGGGGGGGGGGGGGGGGGGGGGGGGGGGGGGGGGGGGGGGGGGGGGGGGGGGGGGGGGGGGGGGGGGGGGGGGGGGGGGGGGGGGGGGGGGGGGGGGGGGGGGGGGGGGGGGGGGGGGGGGGGGGGGGGGGGGGGGGGGGGGGGGGGGGGGGGGGGGGGGGGGGGGGGGGGGGGGGGGGGGGGGGGGGGGGGGGGGGGGGGGGGGGGGGGGGGGGGGGGGGGGGGGGGGGGGGGGGGGGGGGGGGGGGGGGGGGGGGGGGGGGGGGGGGGGGGGGGGGGGGGGGGGGGGGGGGGGGGGGGGGGGGGGGGGGGGGGGGGGGGGGGGGGGGGGGGGGGGGGGGGGGGGGGGGGGGGGGGGGGGGGGGGGGGGGGGGGGGGGGGGGGGGGGGGGGGGGGGGGGGGGGGGGGGGGGGGGGGGGGGGGGGGGGGGGGGGGGGGGGGGGGGGGGGGGGGGGGGGGGGGGGGGGGGGGGGGGGGGGGGGGGGGGGGGGGGGGGGGGGGGGGGGGGGGGGGGGGGGGGGGGGGGGGGGGGGGGGGGGGGGGGGGGGGGGGGGGGGGGGGGGGGGGGGGGGGGGGGGGGGGGGGGGGGGGGGGGGGGGGGGGGGGGGGGGGGGGGGGGGGGGGGGGGGGGGGGGGGGGGGGGGGGGGGGGGGGGGGGGGGGGGGGGGGGGGGGGGGGGGGGGGGGGGGGGGGGGGGGGGGGGGGGGGGGGGGGGGGGGGGGGGGGGGGGGGGGGGGGGGGGGGGGGGGGGGGGGGGGGGGGGGGGGGGGGGGGGGGGGGGGGGGGGGGGGGGGGGGGGGGGGGGGGGGGGGGGGGGGGGGGGGGGGGGGGGGGGGGGGGGGGGGGGGGGGGGGGGGGGGGGGGGGGGGGGGGGGGGGGGGGGGGGGGGGGGGGGGGGGGGGGGGGGGGGGGGCTCCGGTTTGCAAGAAGCTTACACCAAAGCTTGTCCCAATTCGGCCAAAAAATTTACTGCGGCATGTTGGTGCCATGTCATGACACCATGCCAAGTTTCATGATTTTCAGCCGTGTTTTGGATTTACAGGAATTAAAAAAACAAGTTTCTCAATCATTCCGGCTGAGCCACGACACCCTGATGTTTGAATTTTATTCCCATTTCTTGCATGGGACCTATAAATTCACCCAAAGACACACATGTGATTTTTCAGCAAACTTTGGTGCATTGGAGCATGTGCTTGTAGTTCAAATTTGAATTATGCACATTAAATGCCCGGAAACTCAATTAATGCATAAAAATGCCAAACGAACCCGGAATAATTCCAAATTTAAACACGACACTCATGTACTAGTTGCATGTTCACTGTACGTAAATGTTCTAGCAATTCAAACACCATCCTTTCCCTCCGTAACACCATTTTGTCTTTCAAAACATAATGAAAAAATCAGGTATACCACAAACAGTTTACTAGAAAGAATCGTGTGGGATACGATATAAAATATCTTGGCGCACCGTCTTGTCTGGCTTACGCAGGAAGCTTCGTCGTCTACAGTCTACCACCCCCGCTTGAACCACACTTGCGCGCCAGTTTCTCGCGGCACCGAGCGAATTTTTTTTGCCACCGCGGAAATATCTATCTCCCCGCCCCCTCCCTCCTACCAAAAGCCACATTTCCACTGTTCCTCCTTGCTTTCCAAGTTCAAACCTTCACTGCTGCTTACTGGCAGCTCAGCCTCCTCGCCGGCGACCCTTCTTCTTGCAGCGCCGCCTCCTCGCCGGCTACCCTTCTTCTTGCAGCGTCGCCTCCTCGCCGGCGACCCTTCTTCTTGCAGCGCCGCCTCCTCGCCGGTGACCCTTCTTCTTGCTGCGCGGCCTCCTTGCCACCGACCCTTCTTCTTGCTGCGCGGCCTCGTTGATATGGTCAGGTAATCCATACCCCACCCACACCATCCTCCTCCTTTCCCGTCCCACATGCCTCGACTGACGGAGCGACACCTTCCACCGAAATCACTGCCCCCCTCCTCCAATTAAGCGCCGCCCACAGCCATTTTACACGCAGTATAATGTGGAGCTGAGTAGCATGTGGCCGCACGCGCGAACAAGGTCGCTATGGCTGACCTGCGTGTCGACCACCGGATCTTGGAGGAGCACCTCGTCTTCGAGGCCACCGTCGACACCGCCGCGCGGTTGTCTACTTTAAAATACAGTTCATGATGTTTTCTCGAGGCCACCGCCAGTGCCTTCTAGTGATTTGTCCTCTGTAAGGGGGGGGGGGGGGGGGGGGGGGGGGGGGGGGGGGGGGGGGGGGGGGGGGGGGGGGGGGGGGGGGGGGGGGGGGGGGGGGGGGGGGGGGGGGGGGGGGGGGGGGGGGGGGGGGGGGGGGGGGGGGGGGGGGGGGGGGGGGGGGGGGGGGGGGGGGGGGGGGGGGGGGGGGGGGGGGGGGGGGGGGGGGGGGGGGGGGGGGGGGGGGGGGGGGGGGGGGGGGGGGGGGGGGGGGGGGGGGGGGGGGGGGGGGGGGGGGGGGGGGGGGGGGGGGGGGGGGGGGGGGGGGGGGGGGGGGGGGGGGGGGGGGGGGGGGGGGGGGGGGGGGGGGGGGGGGGGGGGGGGGGGGGGGGGGGGGGGGGGGAGATCTTCCTTATGTGTGTTGCAGGGAAACAATGGAAGACACTGCGGTTTACCATCGAGGTTTGTTCAAGCAGGGTCCTTTGACTAATAGCACATTATTGTGCAGTTGCAGGAATCATTCTAATATTTAGGTTTCTTACAATTTGGTCTTGCACATGTAGGTCCTGCTATCAGAGGCTTAGACCCACTGTTCGACCCATTTTGCATATGGGGAAATGAGATGTCCATGAATATCAGTCAAGTCAAGAAACTCAGAAAGATTGTTAGGATGAAGAAACTTGCGACGAATAACAGCAAGATCTTTGTTTGCACAATAAAGAAGACATCAGTCAACTATAGGATGGTTCCAACTCTTTTACCTTGTTTTTACCCCTTGCGCCATTTCAAAATTTACAACAGCGATTTATGCATAGCTTTGTTTTCAGTACTTTTCAAAGCAGTTCACTGATGATTACCTCTCAAACCACCTGCACGGTCAAGAGGCGAGGAAGGTATTCATTCAACACCCACGGTACAATATTGAAGTCTTGCTGAAGAGGACGAAGGTTGGGCGGGCAATTATCCATAGCCACTGGCCTAAAGTTGCAAGGACATTCAACATCACTGAAGGCTCAATATTTGCCTTCCGCTTCTATAGTTTCCCGGATGAGATTCATCTGTCTATTTACCGTGTATGATGCTACTTTCCAAAGGTTTTTGATGCTGCATGTGAAGCTTGGTGCTGCTGTGTAATGGCGTAACTGAGTGCCGAAGCTATCTGATGTAATTCGATTATGAAATCCTGGTTGCTTTTATATGGATATGAAATATCTGCCGTGTTTTATAAGAAATATCAGTTTGATTAGTACATGGATTATCAATAATAGGCTAATTACCCTGCTTATTGGGGTTTTCTATTACAAACGGTTACTCAGACAGCACCGTGGGCGATGAACTCAAACAACCCGCACGGTTTCTAGAAAGTAGGCGTGTTCGATCAACTAACAATCACACACGGCTTCCGGCAGCGAACTGTTTGCATTAGGCCACCTTGCACACACGTTTCCACACAAAGAACTGTGTGGGATGTACATACCTACGGAAATGATTTTCTGGGATTCACCGTGTGGGATGTACATACCTACGGAAATGATTTTTGGGATTCACCGTGTGGGATGAACATACCTACGGAAATGATTTCTGGGATTCACCGTGTGGGATGTACATACCTACGGAAATGATTTCTGGGATTCACCATGTGGGATGTACATACCTACGGAAATGATTTCTGGGATTCACCGTGTGGGATGTACATACCTACAGAAATGATTTCTGGGATTCACCGTGTGGGATGTACATATCTACAGAAATGATTGGGTTTCCATGCCTCACCCAATCGCACACGGCCCCAGCCTGGGTCCCACGAGGGCCTATCCCCGACGATTTCTGGGTCGTGTGGGAAGGACCCCCCTATCACCCACACTCACTTGGCGACGGTTCCAAATGCCATCGCGGAAAGGGGTTTTAAACCATTTGTTTAGGACCGACGCACACCAGTGGTATCTTCTATTGTGTTTCAAATTTTCTTGACTCTAGGGCAGTGTCCTTGGGTAGGGTGCCTAGGTCAGGCCTATGACCCTACCCTAGGTACATGTCATCGTCAGGGCCCACAAGACACCAGGGCGCGCCAAAGGCCCCTAGTGCCCTGATGGGTAGTGGGGCCCACAGGAATCCTTTCCATCGCCTCTCAGCTCTATAAATACACAAATATTCCAGAAACCCTAAGGGAGTCGACGAAAAACAATTCCACCCACCGCAAGTTCCAGAACCATGAGATCCAATCTAGAGGCCCTTTCCGGCACCTTGCCAGAGGGGAACACGATCAGGAAGGGGTTCATCATCCTCATTGGTGCTCCTCCGATGATGCGTGAGTAGTTTACCACAGACCTACGGGTCCGTAGGCAGTTGCTAGATGGCTTCTTCTCTCTTTCTGATTCCCAATATAATTTTCTCCTCGATGTTCTTGGAGATCTATTTGATGTAATGACTTTTTGCGGTGTGTTTGTTGGGATCCGATGAAGTGTGAGTTTATGATCAGTTTTATCTATGAATATTATTTGAATCTTCTTTGATCTCTTATATCCATGATTATTATAGCCTCGTATTTCTTCTCCGAAACTTTGGTTTGGTTTGGCCAACTAAATTGATTTTTCTTGCAATGGGAAGAGGTGCTTTGTGATGGGTTCGATCTTGCGATGTCCTCACCCAGTGACAGAAGGGGTGGCGAGGCACGCATGTATCGTTGTTATTAAGGATAAAAATATGGGTCTATTCCTACATGAATAGATCTTGTCTACATCATGTCATCGTTCTTATTGCATTACTCCATTTCTCCATGAACTCAATACACTAGATGTATGTTGGATAGCGGTCGATGTCTGGAGTAATAGTAGTAGATGCAGGCAGGAGTCAGTCTACTAATCTTGGTCGTGATGCCAATATACATGATCATTGCCTTGAATATCATCATAATTATTTGCTCTTCTATCAATTGCCCAACAGTAATTTGTTTACCCACCGTATGCTATTTTCTCGAGCGAAGCCACTAGTGAAATCTATGGGCCCCGGGTCTATTTTCTATCATATTGTTTTCAGATCTATTATTCCGAAAACCCAAAAATACTGTGCTGCACTTTTTCTTTATTTGTTTTATTTTGTGCTTTTGTTGGATCTATTTATCCAATCTCATACAATTTAATCTATCTCAATACCGAGGAGGGATGGACAACCCCTCTTACACGTTGGGTTGCAAGTATTTGTTATTTGTGTGCAAGTACTGTTTACATAGTGTTGCTTGGTTCTCCTACTGAATTGATAACCTTGGTTTCATAACTAAGGGGAATACTTACCGTTGTTGTGCTGCATCATCCTCTCCTCTTCGGGGAAATACCAACGCAGATACAAGCAATCGGGAAGAATTTGCGCAATTGATAACCTTGGTTTCATAACTGAGGGGAATACTTACCATTGTTGTGCTGCATCATCCTCTCCTCTTCGGGGAAATACCAACGCAGATACAAGCAATCAAGAAGAATTTGGGCTGTTTCCGGGGAGACATCATCAACATCTATCAGGTTCCTAATCACAAATCTCATCTCCTTGCAATTTAAATTATCTAACATTTGCCTCTCATTTTTATCTCCCCCACTTCTAAAACATTTTTGCGAAAAGCACAAAAATATTTGCCTTCTTTGCCTTCTTTTTCGTTTGCCTTTTTCTCGTTCAATCTTTTTGTGTGTGATCTCGTTTGCGTAGTCACGATGTCTCAAGAAAATACCAAGTTGTGTGATTTTTCCAATAACAACAATAATGATTTTATTAGTAATTTGTTTGCTCCTCCCGTCACTAGTGCGGAGTCTTATGATATTAATGCCACTTTGTTAAATCTTGTTATGAAAGAGCAATTTTTCGGTACTCCTAATGAGGATGCCGCATCCCATCTAAGCACTTTCATAGAATTGTGTGATATGCAAAAGAAAAAAGATGTGGACAATGATATTGTGGAACTAAAATTGTTTCCTTTCTCTTTGCGGGATCGTGCAAAAATTTGGTTTTCTTCCTTGCCTCGCAATAGTATCGATTCTTGGGATAAGTGCAAAGATGCTTTTCTTACTAAGTATTTTCTGCCCGCGAAAATTATTTCCCTTAGAAATCAAATCATGAATTTTAAGCAACTTGAGCATGAACATGTTGCACAATCTTGGGAAAGAATGAAATTGATGCTAAAAAATTGTCCTACTCATGGTTTTAATCTTTGGATGATTATACAAAAAAATTATGCGGGGTTGAATTTTGTTTTTAGAAATCTTTTAGATTCTGTCGCGGGTGGTACTTTTATGGAAATTACTTTGGGTGAATCTACTAAACTGTTAGATAATATCATGACAAATTATTCACAATGGCATACCGAAAGAGCACCTACTAGTAAAAAAGTTAATTCGGTTGAAGAAATTAGTACTTTGAGTAAAAACTTGATGCTCTTATGAAATTGGTTGCTAGTAAAAATTCTCTTATTGATTTTAATGATGTGCCTTTGTCTACTTTGATTGAGCAAAATAGTGATCCCGTAGATGAAAATTTTGTCTCGCGAAACAATTTTAATAACAATGCTTATAGAGGTAATTTTAATCCTAGGTCTTTTCCTGGAAATTCCTCTAATAATTATGGCAGTTCCTATGGTAATTCTTCTTACAATAATAATAGGAACTCGCTGATCTTGAGAGTAATATTAAAGAATTTATCAATGCTCAAAAAAATTTCAATACTACAATCAAAGAAAAAATGAGTAAACTTGATGATATGTCTAGAAGCGTCGATAGAATTTCACACGATGTAGAAAATCTCAAGATTAAAATCTTCCCACCGCTCTACGCCGACTACTTCGTCAACGCTCCACTGCACAGCGAGAAAGTATTTTGGCGCCGTTATCGGATGAGCCGGAAACTCTTCCTCAAGATTGTAAATGCCATCCGGGAGTTCGACAGCTATTTCTTTTGCAAGAAGGATTGCACTGGCACAGTTGGATTCTCCTCACTCCAGAAGTGCACGACAGCTATGAGGATGCTTGCATACGGAGCTTCCGGTGATATACAGGAAGACTATGGACGCATGGCCGAGTCCACCACCATTGAGTGTTTGTACAAGTTCTGCAGAGCAGTGGTGAAAGTGTTTAGACCACAATACTTGCGATCACCCAATGCTAAAGACACTGCTTGGATCCTAGCACAGAATTGTAACATCCCAATTTTTAATTTGGATGTTAATAATTAGATCATTCATATGCATTCATAATTTGTGCATTTTTGAATTTTGTTTTGTTGGAAGTTGATCCAAGGGACTTTAAGCAACTCAAGGACCAATAGAGAGAGTTGGAAGTTTCCCAAAAGACCCATGTTTTATTTTTTTTTCCAAAGTGGGGTTTGGATCAAACTTGATTTGCATCAATTTTCAATTCCAATAATTTCAAAATAAATAAAATAATGAGAGAAGATAACATGACTTCTTCAAAAACAGAATAGAAATATTGGAAAATGAATTTTGAGTCAAAATACATTTATTGGATTTTTATTTGCAAAGATATTTATTTTATGCAATTTTATTAGTACTAAAATGTTTGTTTTTATTTTAGGCATTTAGGCCCAGAAAAATGTTCACAAGGTCATTAATAAGGCCCTAGTTATTTGTGAATTTTTCGGCGATTTTTAATAATATATTTATTATATTTTTTTTGATTTTCCATATTTCTGGAAAAGTATTTATTTTTTAAAAAAAATAAAGAGAAGGAGGCAGCCGAACTGGGCCAGCCAGCCCACCGAGCCAGGCCAGCCCAGCCCAGCCGCCTGCGCCCGCTCGCCCGCACCCGCTCGCCCGAACCGTCGCTGCCGCTGTCGCCGACGGGTGGGACCCACCTGTCGGGTCCTTCTTCCCCAAGCCGAGCCGGAGTCCAACTCCAATACGCATCACCGGCTGCCGCCATGACCGACTCGAACTCTTTTCCCTCGCCTTGCCCCTCCTCCACGAAGCCCTCCTTTATAAGTCCTCGCCCCGGGCCTCTCTTTCCCTCAAACCACAAGCCCCGAAACCCACCGCAGCTCTCGCACGAAGTCGCCGGAGTTGCGAGTTCCGCCGGAGATCCGCCGCACCGCCCCGCGCTCCACCGCCGCTCTCGACCGAAGCCGCCACCGCCATCGGATCCGCCGTCTCGCGCCGCGCCTCCCCGTGGTTTTGCCTTAGCCGGAGGACCTCCAGAGAAGCCGCCCCGACCACCACCGAACCCGCCGCCGCCGTCTTCTTCATCGCCGGCGACCTCCACGCCACGGTAACCGCCGTCTCTCCCCTCACCCGTCCGATACCCCTTCTACGGCTAGGATTAGATCGATTTGTTTTTTTTTAACCGTTATCCTTTATTTAGCGAACGTTCATTAGATTAGCCTCTATAGCGAACGCTTTCATCTAATAGGTTTCTGTAGTGGACGTCTGTCCGTCAGTTTTTCTGTCACATAGTTAGGGACCCACATGCAAATAATTTTCTTACAGTTTAGCCCCTGGTTTTCAAACCCTCACAATTTTTTACTCGTTTGTCCAAATTTGATGAAACCAACGCCAAAATCTTCAGTGTGATCTCACTTATCCGGAAAACAAATTCAACTTTATTTTTGAAAGTTTTAAATTTTGAATGCAAACAGATTTGAATTTGAACTTCTTTTGATCGTATCTTGAGTTTCGTAACTCCGTTTGAGTTGATTCTTTTTGCAAATCAAAACTCTTGACCTAAACTTTCTGTTAAGATCTAATCCACATAATTTTAGTACTATTGAAAATTGTTTTCTGTTCGGAAGAACTATTTGCTTGTTTTCGAAGTTTTCCGAGATCTTTTCTTTGAATCTTGTGCATGAGTGCTTATGTATGCTATTGCTTGCTCACGCTAGATTGTCCGGAGTGCCAAGAGTAGAATTGTCAGGACATTGAGTGCGGAGTACTTCATCAACTTTAACAGGCAAGTGTGCACTTTTGATCATACCAATCCTATGTTTTTGCTTTGCATGTAGTGCCCTCTATCAACACAGTAGTATGCATGTGTAGGACTACTATGCTATGTTAAACCCAGATAGGATAGCCATATGTTTAACCTGATCCTGATAATCTTTGTCGCCACTTTGGGAATCGTTATAGTGTAGTTATTGCTTAGCCATGCTATGGTAGACGTGGATTGGGCATCGTGTGATTCATGAAAGTTGCGAGAGAGCTTAAACAATGACTACATTAACAACTTATATGTATTGTATTTCCTCGGAGGCTCTGCAATACCAATTAATCATTACATGTATTGTATTTCCTCGGAGGCTCTGCAATACCAATTAATCAATCATCTGGGCGGAAAGGTTTGTCGGGACCAATCGACAAGTATGTAACCTCTGGGAGGCTCTGCATTACTCAGGAAAAGGTGGGGAATGCCGCCCAGGTTCAAAAAGGTTGGACATGTTTCATATCAAGTAGCTTCTGTGTGCAGCCACAAGCCATTATGGGCTCTGGCATAGTTGAGTAAGTTGTGGGAAACCTTTCCATGATAGGCTAGCAGATGTAGGAGAAATGTAGGTGTACCGGCCTATCTATCGGTTAAGGGGACCTCTTCGGAAAGACTATGTCTTGATCATCCGGTTCTCAAACATCAGGCAGTGCGAGGAATTCAACGGAGGAGATCGAGTCTTGTGGGGAAAAGTGCGCAAACCTCTGCAGAGTGTACAAACTAATCATGATTAGCCGTGTCCCGGGTTACAGACAACTTTGAGCAACTGGACTTGAAACCTCTGGAAGATCTTCTCATCCCAAATAATTATTCTGATGTGGGTTTAATTAAACCATGATTGCCCGGGGCTCTCACGGAAATAACAATTTGGGAACCTATGATCCTCGGAGGCTCTCATAGGTGGGTTAAGTTGGAGGCGGTCCAATTTAACAATAGGTTAATAAAAATGTAAAGGAATAAAATTTGGCTAGTGAGTAGAAGTAGGACAAAATTGGCTTTACGCAAAATAAACCTTAGAGCTATCCACTTGTTATATCCTTGCATGTAGATGATAGGTCTGTTTTCATACTTTGGGTGTGACTTGCCAATACATTCAATGTATTGACCCTTTGTGGCTGCAACGTTTCATGTTGCAGATTTTTCAGACGCAGAGTAAGGTGCGATAGGTCGTTGTTCTGCACTCAGTTTTGCCGTGGAGTTGGATGGACTCATTTACCTTCGAAGCTTCCGCAGTTATTTTATTTAGATGGCCTTCAGCCATATTATTGTAATAAATACTCTTTTGAGGACCTCGATGTAATAAAGTGTGTGATTGAACTCTGTTATAATTCTTCGAGTACTGTGTGTGTCAGCATACCGATCCAGGGATGACACTTAAGCACAGAGACTTCGATCCATTGGGATCGGGTCGTTACAAGAATGAAGCAAGAGGATTTCGTGGGATGCTTGGAAGCATCGACTGCATGCATTGGGCATGAAAAAATTGTCCATTTGCATGGCAGGGGATGTACAAAGGCGCGAAATGAGCTTGCAGTGTGGTGCTTGAGGCAGTGGCTACACATGACCTCTGGATTTGGCACTCCTTCTTTGGTATGCCAGAAACTCACAATGACTTCAATGTCCTGCAGTGCTCGAATGTCTTTGCCAAACTTGTTAAAGGTCATGCTCCTCCGGTGAACTTCGAGGTCAATGGGCGCCACTACAACAAGGGATACTACCTAGCGGATGGCATATATCCAAGATGGTCAACATTTGTGAAGACTATCTCAAACCCTGTGCCAGGAGGCAAGAACTCCTATTTTGTTAAGTGTCAGGAGGTTTGCAGGAAGGATGTCGAGCGGGCATTTGATGTGCTCCAATCTCGATTTGCTGTTGTCCGGTACCCCGCTCTGACCTGGTCGAAATCTCATATGTGGGAGGTGATGAATTTCTGTGTCATCTTGCATAACATGATCATTGAGAGCGAGCAGGAAGAGTCGGTGTTTGACACAGAACCATATTTCAGGCAGGGTCCTCTTGCAGCTGTTGATCACCAGGTACCGGCAGCATGGGCTCAAAGGAAACGCCTAGTTCGATGTGTTTTAATTTGTGTTCGAATTATGAGCTTGCTTCATTGAACTATTTGATTTGTATTGATTTTTGCGATGAACTATGTGATAAAAAATTAGTTTTTGTTGATTTTGTGCCGAAGTGTGCCGAATTTGTGTTAGAACTCGATGGTTGGGGTGAACTTGGAGGGAGGGGGCGCTGGGAGCAGGAGCCCCCCACGCCGAAAGTATCGCCGGTAAATCCCCAAGAGGCGCTATTTTAAGCCCTTGGGGGGCCGAACGGCTCGAGATGCCCTTAGTTGGTAGTTGTTTGGGGTCAATGTTTCCAACTCCGCTATTTTGTGAAGTTTGGAACAACAGAAATGGCAAATCTTTAATCATCATTGTTGGATGTTAAACAGCCGAAAAGTGCTTTGCTACATTTTTTAACCCCGAGACCGTAGAACAATAAAATAAATATGTACAAACAGGTAAAGGAAACGTTCACAAACAACTACCCAACTCCGGTTTTTGCTTTGCTACATTCAGGAGTGAATGCCTCTATGTGCGAATGAAGCAATGAACAGGCTGGAGGACTTTGCTTCGTTCCATGTAAACAAGCTCCGGGTGCCTCTGAATCTTACCACAGCAACAAGTCAACAACCAGGCCGAAGTGTGCAACTGCTCGACGGGCTTCCGAAGTAGAGCTCTCCGAAGGCGTCGTATATGGTTGTTGCCATGCGAGGCCCCCCGTTCCGTTTTCAGCGTTGTATGTGGGTCTCTTTCGTTAGCTGTTAACTTGTTACTCCTACTTTTCTCGGGGATACGGCTGCTGTATTTTCCTGCTAGAAAAAAGTCTAAAACAAACCTTCAACTTGTAGACGAAACCTAAATCAAAGCCTGATCTTGCAATTCCGAAAATCAGCACACCAAACTCTCTGATCCCGGTCTATGTTAAACCTTGAGGGTGTTTAATTGGTATTCACTGACGTGGCAAGGATCGTTGACGGGCTGGTTGGACATTAGGACGAATTGGGTTAGCTCATCAACGCAGTCGCTCGCACACTCGTTTTTTTATTTTCTTTGTTTTTCCATTTTCGTAACGATAATAACTTCTTTTAAATTTCTGTAATGAAAATAAACATGCGGCTGATTTTTACGACCCACTTGTCTTCTAGTACCAGCCAACCACAACTCAAGTAACATGCGGCTGCGCTAATTTTCGTGCCGAAACGTTAGAAGCCCAAGATTATATGGGAAGGAGGGATTATTAGGAGCGACAAAAAATTATAAGCAGCCACAAATAATGAGCTTCACAATACTTGAATTCAGAGGCCTCACCTAACCAATCGGCTTGAAGGCTGCTGATGATTATTTTTAGCGTATACTTGTATATAAGAACAGGAATGAGCGTTCATATATGAAAACCTTTTTCGAAACATTTCATAAAAAACTGTAAACAATTTTGAAATAGCGAATATATTTTTTTAAATGCAAATAATTTATGAAATTCCAAAACCGACATGGTAACATTTTGCCAAATGCACATTTTATATTTCTTAATGACAATAAACAATTTATAAAACTATAAAAATATTTAAAAAATATTCACTTTTAATAATTTGTTCCCATTTCTTTCAAGAAAAATGTTTATGTTTCAAATAGTGTTCACTCAAAGTTGATTGTGTTTTTAGAAAAATGTCCGTTTATTAAAAAGTATTCAGAATTTTCGAAAGTGTTCGCATTTCAAAAAAAAATCGGAGATTTAAAGATTGTTCGGGCCTGCACATTTTTTATATTTGTTTGCCCTTAAAGAATCTTTCAAATCTCGACGCTGTTTTGCGTGGATAAATAGTTCGGGCCTCTCAGTATAGCAACAACAGCTAATTTTTTTAGTGGCTACCTGGAAGTGTTTAGCAGCGGCAGATCTTAAGTTTCAGTTGTGACTGGAGTAACAATCCTGAGATTCGACATGGCATGTATACAATCCCTGTTTGGAAACACTATCAAGGTTTAAAATAGACCGGGATCAAAGAGTTCGATGTGCTGATTTCCGGGATTGTAAGTTGAGGGTTCGATTTAGCTTTCGTCTACCAGTTGAAGATTTGTTTTGGACTTTTTCCTTTCTGCTATAGGAGGGATAATATGAACTGAACCTGTACGATGTACTCCCTCCGTCCCAAAATTCTTGTTTTAGATTTGTCTAGATACGGATGTATCGATTTGTCTAGACTTTGATATATCAGTATCTAGACAAATATAAGACAAGAATTTTAGGACGGAGGAGTAGTTTATGTTGACGTATAATGTGCTGCCTAGTCTCTTTCATCAGATCGGTCTTTTGGTTACATTGGCTAGAGCATGCACTTCTACATGGTATCAGAGCCAAGAGGTTTTGAGTTCAAGACCCGGCTGGCGCAATTAAATTGCAGCCCACTTTCGATCCACGTTTATGCCTGAAGGAGCCACATGCGAGAGGGAGTGTTGATGTATAATGTGCTGTCTAGTCGCGAGAAACAAGAGAAACATGAAATCGAGGAAACGACTGCACACCGGTGACACGAAAGACGCGCAGAAGAACAAATCCGTGGAACCGATGTGGACGAAAAGAGATTTCCTCGGGAACCAGAACCGGACTGGCTCCCGGCCTCCAGAAGCTGCTTTGCTTTATTTGAGGGTGAAGGACACACAGGACAAGTGCGTGGACGAATCGACGGAACCTAAACAAAAGAGGAGAATCATGTTTGGGTTTCCAACAAGGAAGCAGCAGGCCGGGGTCTTTACCCTTTTTGAAAAAAAGAAAAAAAAAACAAGGAAGCAGCAGGCAGCTCGCGTCTTCGCTGCCTTGCACAGCAGAGCGCAGCTGAGCTATGTATGGACGGACACATGCCGACATGCGCGTCCACGGTGCCATTTTCATATACGGTATCCACTTGCCTCCCTCTTTATTGATTGGAAGAAAGGGCAGGCATGAGAACAGATCCTTCCTTGGGCCTCTGCTCAGATATTTTCCCGTCTCCTAGATCCTTCTATGCTAAATTTTTTAGTTTTAGGGGACATGGCTAGGGCATCTCCAACGCCCTCGGTCTGCCTGTCCGGATCTAAGCCATCCAACACAGTCCTTATCGGTCCGCGTCGCGGTCCGGACATACTTTCTCCTGTAATCAGAGATAAATATGGGGCTTTGCGAGAGTCCGAACCACCGCTGCGCCTGCTTCTGACCGCTCTGGCCCACCCAAACCCTCTTCTTCCTGGCGCACGTGCTTCCCGCCTGGCGCCAGCTGCCCGCATTCATGCCACTGTAGAGCGCACCGCTCCACATTAAAGACGGCTCAGAGCGGACGCGACCCCACACTGCCTCCGTCATTGAAGCGGCGCGCCGGCCGAGGGCACCGTCCGCTGCACGCCCGGCTAAACACGCCTCCTCGCCGCATTCAAGCGCCTCCATTAAATCCGCCTGGAAGCCGAGAAAACTCTCTGCCGACATGTCTGTTCACGAGCGGGTCGGCATTAAACGCAACGCTGGACAAGCTCCTCCCATCCGTCCTTTTTTTAAACGATGCCAAACGCCGGACAAGAATCGCACCAATCTACCGCTCCTCATCTCCTCCTTCCACCATTTTCTCTACCCTTTCAATGGCATTCGACGAGCAGGAAGAACAGTTCTCCGGCATAAAAGCCGGCTGGGTGGCCAATCGAGACGGCTGGATACGAACAAGGCAGCTCGCTGCTCCACCTCCATCGCCTAGCCCGACGGAGCAAGTTGCCGCCCCAAGCCGGCGCATGGTTCAGCAACTCGCCGTTCCAAGCCAGCTCACGAAGGAGTGGCGAGTTGCTTCAGGCCGACACTGCGGGAGCACGGCGGTACGGGCATCGTCGCTGCCGTCGACGACGTCGTGTCGTACTGCGCCTCCCGTGCCTGCAACCGCGCCATCCGCCGTCAACGCGCGCGTAACTGCACCCTGCCTGCAGAGGAAGAAGCCGGCTGCACGGAGGTCGACGAGTCGGTGGCCAGCGCGTCCGCTGCCAACATCGAGGGAAAGTAGAACATGGGAGGCCGTTGCCGCTTGGGTCGCAGGAAGGCCATCGCCAGCGTGTCGCCCGCTTGCACAGCCGGTGACTTGCTCGGTTCTTCAGCGCAGACCATCATCACCCCCTGCCTGGGCTCCACGGAAGTGGACGTGCCCCCCTTCCCCTCCGGTTGAAATATCAGCCGGTGCTTCCACTCCGATGAGCGGTGGGGAAGCGAGCTGCCCTTTGCGGTGAAGCGTATACCTCCGGGGCTCCTGGCAGTCCGGTGAGCGGGCTGCGGACATGGGAAAGACAAAGGGATCCGCCGCGGCCGGCCGTAGACTAATGTATTGTATCCGTGTCGTGGGAGTGGAGCTCCGCGCGACCGTATGCGCACATAGTTTTACATTTTTAGTTAAAATATGTCCAAAATGTAAACGTTTTCGTCCGGTTTGTATGAAATCAAGTTATGTTTATATGAAATCCGGCCGTGTTTACATGAATTTCATCCGATTTGTTGAAAAAGTGTTTGAAATATATGCGGATGCGGTTGGATGGCGGCCTCCTGCATCCATGTCCGCGGACTAATCCCTGATACGTCTCCAACGTATCTATGATTTTTGATTGTTTCATACTATTCTATTATAATCTTGGATGCTTTATATGCATTTTATGCTATTTTATATCATTTTGGGGAACAAACCTATTAACCCAGTGCCTAGTGCCAGTTGTTGTTTTCTGTTTGTTTTTAGTTTTCAGAAAATCTGTACCAAACAGAGTCCAAACGCTACGAAACTTTTTGACGATATTTTTTTGGAGATAAGAGCCCCTAGAAGCTTCAGGAGGAGACCAGACGCAAAGTGAGGAGACAATAAGGCAACAGGGCACGCCCTGGGGGGTAGGGCGCGCCATGTTACCTTATGGGCCCCACGTGGCTCCGTTTGACCTAATTCCACTTCTATAAATTCTCAAATACTGGAAACCCCAGAGAGCCGTCTGAAACACTTTTTCCATTGCCGCAAGCTTCTATTCTTCCGCGATCCCATCTGGAGGGCTTTTCTGGTACTCTTCCGGAGGGGGAATTGATCACGAAGGGCTTCTACATCATCCTTGCCTTCCGATGATGCATGAGTAGTTTACCACAGACCTACAGGTCCATAGCTTCTAGGGGCTTCTTCTCTCTCTTTGATCTTCAATACAATATTCTCCTTGATCTTTTGGAGTTCTATCTGATGTAATCTTTCTTTGCGATGTGTTTATTGGGATCCGATGAATTGTGGGTTTATGATCAGATTATTCATTGAAAGTAATTGAGTCTTTTATGAGCTTTATTATGCATGATTGTTATAGCTTTGTATTTCTCCGATCTATCTGTTTGGTTTGGCCAACTAGATTGATTTATCTTTAGTGGGAGATGTGCTTTGTGATGGGTTCAATCTTGCGATGTCCTCACCCGGTGACAGTAGGGGTAGTGAGGCACATATTGTGTTCTGCCATTAAGAGTAAAACGACGGGGTTTCTTCATATTGATTGGGTTTACTTTGTCTACATCATGCCATATTGCTTAAAGCGTTACTCTGTTTGTCATGAACTTAATACCATAGATGCATGCTGGATAGCGGTCGATTGGTGGAGTAATAGTAGTAGATGCAGGCACGAGTCGGTCTACTTGTCACGGACGTGATGCCTATATACATGATCATTGCCATGAATACGTCATAACTATGCGCTTTTCTATCAATTGCCCAACAGTAATTTGTTCACCCACCATATGCTATGTGTTCAAGAGAAAAGCCTCTAGTGAAAACTATGGCCCCCGGATCTACATTTATCATATTATTAAAACTAAAAATACCTTGCTCTAGTTATTTATTTTTGTTTTACTTTTCTTTGTACTAGCTATCACTATCAAAACTAATCCTTGCAAGTAACGAGTTCAAGGGGATTGACAACCCTCTTGCCTGCGTTGGGTGCAAGTATTTATTTTTGTGTGTGTAGGTACTGAAGACGGGAATTTGCGTGGTTCTCCTAGCGGTTCGATAACCTTGGTTCTCACTGAGGGAAATACTTACCTCTACTGTACTGCTTCACCCCTGCTCTTCGGGAAAAATCACAACGCACTTTATAATCCCCTCCCCCCGGGGGGGGGCCGTCCTTGGACGGATGCGAGAGTTTGCGGGTCGCCGTTGAAGATGCCCTTAGACCACAAGAGTTGTTAATATTTCTTCCCAAAAATACCGACAGCTCAACCCTAAGGATATCTTCCAAGTATGGTCATTATATCATCATTCACTGGAATTGTGGTCGGCCATACTTGAAAATATTGCACTTCCCCATTAATTAAGTGTATTCAGTCGTTCATGTTCCTGAATTAATTCTCACGTGCATTTATATTGTCCAGTTATCCTAGGGCTTGCTTTATAAAAAGGGCTTTCTCACTACTTTTGTATCGTCCTGTCATACACTTTGGTTTGTGCTTTATGTATAAAGCAAGACTAGAGATAATTCTTCTAAATTCCTATGCATAATTGTGATGAAGTGCTATCACACAGTAACAAAAAATCTATATAATTGCAACGGTACGATATCTTGAATTGTTGAAAACCAAAATAAATTGTGCACACCCTGTTTGATTGCACCACATGACTATACGAGTTCTTTTAATGGATTATTGTTCTACAAGTCAAACAACAGGCAAGTAAATAGCATAAAACTATCGTAACTGGTGTTAGGGCTTAAAAAACATTGTTTTTTCTCTTCAATATTTTTAATATTTTAACAAAAAAAACTGATGATTCGATTGTCTTAAAATTGACCGCATTTATTACATGTGTGTCCCACCGATCGAGGCCACATGGCGCTAAAAGTCAACACCATTCAGTTGAACGTTAAGTTGGATG
Source organism: Thinopyrum obtusiflorum (assembly GCA_036873465.1). Taxonomy (NCBI): domain Eukaryota; kingdom Viridiplantae; phylum Streptophyta; class Magnoliopsida; order Poales; family Poaceae; genus Thinopyrum; species Thinopyrum obtusiflorum. The sequence continues at coordinate 60,354 of JAAAWM010011504.1, forward strand.
TAGGGTGTAAGCGCATTTAGTGCCCCTTTGGAGGTTTTGGGGGTATCGACAACAAATTTGGTTAAGGGGTTGATGAGTTTGTAAGTGTACACAATATAAACGGGAGAAAGTAGCTGGAGATTTGGTTTAACCATCTAAGACGACCTCTAAAAATGCCCGAAGACGTCAAAGACTTTTGTGTCATGCGAAGACTTAGCATGAAGGCTCGGGACGTGAAGACTTGGTGTTTTTGTTAGTTCTATTTCTTCTTATTTGAGTCGTAGGAACCACCGTACTATTAAGTGGGGTCGAGGCGAACAAAGACAGTGTTTGACGTGATGCTCAACCCAGGGGGGGGGGGGGGGGGGGGGGGGGGGGGGGGGGGGGGGGGGGGGGGGGGGGGGGGGGGGGGGGGGGGGGGGGGGGGGGGGGGGGGGGGGGGGGGGGGGGGGGGGGGGGGGGGGGGGGGGGGGGGGGGGGGGGGGGGGGGGGGGGGGGGGGGGGGGGGGGGGGGGGGGGGGGGGGGGGGGGGGGGGGGGGGGGGGGGGGGGGGGGGGGGGGGGGGGGGGGGGGGGGGGGGGGGGGGGGGGGGGGGGGGGGGGGGGGGGGGGGGGGGGGGGGGGGGGGGGGGGGGGGGGGGGGGGGGGGGGGGGGGGGGGGGGGGGGGGGGGGGGGGGGGGGGGGGGGGGGGGGGGGGGGGGGGGGGGGGGGGGGGGGGGGGGGGGGGGGGGGGGGGGGGGGGGGGGGGGGGGGGGGGGGGGGGGGGGGGGGGGGGGGGGGGGGGGGGGGGGGGGGGGGGGGGGGGGGGGGGGGGGGGGGGGGGGGGGGGGGGGGGGGGGGGGGGGGGGGGGGGGGGGGGGGGGGGGGGGGGGGGGGGGGGGGGGGGGGGGGGGGGGGGGGGGGGGGGGGGGGGGGGGGGGGGGGGGGGGGGGGGGGGGGGGGGGGGGGGGGGGGGGGGGGGGGGGGGGGGGGGGGGGGGGGGGGGGGGGGGGGGGGGGGGGGGGGGGGGGGGGGGTCTAGGGTTAGCATTGGTTTAGCTCATATGTGAGGATAGCTTTTGCTCATCCATACGGATCATCTCCCCGAGAGAGACCGCGGCCCCTCTTCGGAGAAGATCCATGTTGGATTCAAGACCCCCTCTTGGGTGGCCCCATCAAGACCTCCTCACGGAGAAGAACCGGTTACCCTTTGTATCGTCCCTTGTTGATTTTGGACCGTGTGATCTCTATGTGTACTCAAATCTAGCATATGTGTGACTATATCTTGTTGGTTTGAGAGTTCCTCTTGTGTTTTCCCTCGTTTTCCCCTCGTGTTCTTCGTGTTCTTGGACGGGATCCGCTCCTTTTGTGAAAGATCAGCCATTTAGGGTCTCACCCTACATCATCTTGGATTAGAGCAAGGTTGATCACGATTTCGGAGCCTCCCCTCTTCGTTTTCTAGCTTGATTTTGTTGTTTTTCGTCCTAATCCAAAAATACCCACAAAAATAGCCCCAAATTTTTTTTCTTGTGATTTGTGAGTTTTGATGATGTTTTGTTGGTTTTGATCCGTGAATTTGTTGTGTTGCAAGTGGATCTTACCTTTCCCCACCATCTCCACCCCGCAATCCATCCAAAATCCGCGAAATCATCGAATTTGACCCCGTTTTCGAGTTCATCCCGAGCCATCCCCGAGCGAAGTTGACCCGCCCGGATCATCCGGATTCCGACCCGGATCATCCGGATCTGCCCGGATCATCCGGCTCCTGGCCCAGATCATCCGGCTTCCTCTGCCGAAACTGCATTTTCTGCAGTTTTTCCCCACCACCACCTACGCCTCCGCATACCCCACTTCGACCACCACCACCTAACTTCCGCAAACCCAAACCCTACCACCACTTGACCAATACCTACTCCGACACTTTTTGCCGCATTTGGTTTTGTGAATTTGAGTTGTGGCTCACCGTTTCCTAACGAGTTTCGGCTACTTAGGGACGGTTCGACATCAACATCACCACCGCTCATCTTCGCCAAGGACTACTACGAACGGCTACATCACTTTGGTATCAACCTCATCTTGGTATTGTGATATCATCATACTCTCTTGCATTTGCATTGATAACCCCATAGCCTTACTTTTGCGTCACTTACCCATCGAGACTAGCCTTTGAGTATTGTCGGCAACGTGACTTGTGCACATTAGTGATCATACTTCCCATAGCATACATACCATATCATCGTGTTGCATATCTTGGAATCATCTCTTGCGTCACAAAGTTGTCATCACATACACAATTGCTATCTTGGTTCGTGAAGCATTGCATGAGAAAAGAGCTCAAACAACAAAGAGCCAAACAAGCTTTTAAGCAAAAGGGAAAGATAAGCAAAGAGCTTATAAGCAAGAACCATAGCATCATACAACATTAAGTTTGTCATACTCGATCATCTTGGATCATATCATCGGAACATCATACATAGAGCATACTTGGGATCGAAGTCGTTGCATTTTTGCTTAGTAGGTTGTGCACAAGCTCATATCCGCCTATTGTGCAATCGTGCTAGCGTCTCTCTAGTGTTGTGCAACAAGAGCATTTTCGTGGATTCCACATTTTGGCTCACCCTTGGTTGCACGACCCCATTTATCTATTTGTGTGTGTGTTTCCGTGTACCATATCTTGCTATTGGTCTACTTGTTGCATTTGCAATTTGCGAATCTATTCCAACATTATTGAGTCTTGCTTACTATCACATCAAAAAATTTGTGCCACCATCCTAACCAAGCTCCACCATAAGCTTTTACTTGTGTAGGTGTGAGAAACCGACAAGAATTGGTACCAATTGTGCTATTTCCTTGTTACACATTGAGTGATCATTGATCCATCTTCAACATCGGTCAAGGTACATTTGGTATAAGTTCTTCTCTTTCTCCCACTCACATATTTTGCTTGACATGATGGATAGGCCAAGTTCCTCTACCAACCCACTCTCCCTTGAGCAAGACGACGACCCGAACAACTACGTCACCAAACTACACCTATTTGGTACACAACGAGCTTTGCATCAAGAGCAACTAGCAATGGGCGACCACATCGACAACCTCGCCACCGACTTGCGACTCTCCGAGCAACGTACAAGAGACTACTTCGACAACAAGCTCGACGAACACAAGCACGAGAATGACGCAAGAATGGACGAGATTCGTGCCTTGTTGGTCAACCGCTCTTCTACCATTTCGTCCTACTCAAGAAGGAGCCGCTCGAGTCGACACTCCGACGACACCATCTCCGGTTCAAGTACCCCGACATCGAATACTCTTCGTCGTGCCGCGCGTCAAGATCGTCAAGCCAACCGCAATCCTCTACACGACACCGACTCTCAAGAGCATCGACATCGTCAAAACCAAGCTACATTTGCGCAAGCACAAGAACGACAACGTCAACGCCAAAAAGAACAAGAGGAGCGAGCGCGACAACACCAAGATGCACAAGATGCCTAGGCACAACGACAATAACAACAACTCCGTGAAGCTCAAGCACTTGAGGCGCACCGTGCCCTCCGAGATTCGAGTCACGCCGTAGCCACGCGCAACCGGCAAGCTCGTGAGCAACAAGAAGCGCTTCGCGATGAAGTTCAAGAAAGGATTTTTCAAGCTCATGTGCATCGTCAAGTTCCTCGTCAAGATCGACAAGCGCCTCCTCAAGTTCGACAAGAGCATCAAGTTCATCGAGAGCATGAAGACAATGGAAATCCTCCAAGACAAGAGCAACATGAGGTCGACAATCCTCCTCTACAAGAGCAACATGAGGTCGACAACCCTCCTCGACAAGAGCAACATGAGTTTGTCAATCCTCAACGACATGGGCGTCATCATCCTCGACCCCAACACAATGAAGAGCAATGATACGGCAAGCTAAAGTTCACCATGCCCAAGTTCACCAGAAGCAATGACCCTGAAGAGTACATATCATGGGCATTGAAGGTTGACAAAATCTTCCGCTTGCACAACTACGAAGAAGCCAAGGACTACTACGAACGGCTACATCACTTTGGTATCAACCTCATCTTGGTATTGTGATATCATCATACTCTGGGGGGGGGGGGGGGGGGGGGGGGGGGGGGGGGGGGGGGGGGGGGGGGGGGGGGGGGGGGGGCAAGAGGTGAACCACCCATCACTACTTGGGCGCAAATGAAGGATGTCATGAGAGCACGATTCGTGCCAAACTAATACAACCGCGACCTCTTCAAGAAACTCCAACTCCTCAAGCAAGGAACCAAGAGCGTTGAAGAGTACTACAAGGAAATGGAGATTGCCATGATAAGAGCCAATGTCACGGAAAATGATGAGCAAACTATGGCATGTTTCTTGAATGGACTCAATCATCCTAACAAGAAGATCGCCGACTTCCAACCATACTCAAACCTCATCGAGCTAGTGCACCAAGCCACCAAAGCGGAACGCCAAGTGCAAGATGACTTCAAGTACGCCAAGTTCTCATCCAAGTCTTATGGCCTCTCCAACAATCAAGCTTCAACGACTCCACCAACTTCTACCTCAACCAAGCCTTCTACAAGCAACGGCGACAAGTCAAGTTACAAGAAAACTTCGACAACCTCAAGTCGTCCTCCTACTACAAGCAATTTCAAGCCGAGTGCTTCATCATCATCTACCCCAACCGATGAGACCATCAAGACAAGTTCCTTCAAATGCTTCACATGCGGCGGCCGAGGCCACAAGTCCTTTGAGTGCACAAACAAGCGCACCATGATCCTCAACAACGACGGAACCTATGACTCAATGAGTGAAGGAGAAATGGAAGCCGTTGAGCAAGTGGCCATTCACCGGCAAGTGAACAATGAAGATGAAGATGATCAAATCTTTTGTGACGAAGATTCAAGCCCCTCTCTTGTTGTTTCCAAGGTCTTGACTCTTCAACATCAACAAGACGAAGATCAAAGATGCCATATCTTCCACACCAAGGCCGGCATCAATGGAAGGTCCGTCAAGGTCATCATCGATGGAGGGAGTTGCCATAACCTCGCAAGTGAAGAACTATGCTCCAAGCTCCAATTGGTCAAGATGAAGCACCCGCACCCATACAAGGTTCAATGGCTAAGCGATACCGGTAACATCCAAGTCGAGCATAGAGTACAAGTTTCTTTCAAGATCGGAGCTTACGAAGACACGTTGGAGTGTGATGTCCTCCCAATGACCGTTTGCCACCTCCTTCTTGGACGGCCATGGCAATTTGACCGAGGTGTCATACACAACGGGCGTACAAACCACTATAGCTTCAAGATGAAAGGAAAGGAGTATGTGCTACGACCTATGTCTCCAAGCCAAGTGATCGCTGACAAGCAAGCCACCCATCGTGGAGAGAATAGTGAGAGAGCGAACCACCAAAAAGAGAGTGAGCGCCACAAGCCCAAATTGAGTGCCTCCATGATGAGCGACAAGAAAAACTTAGTTCTATTTGCCACCAAACGTGAGATGAGAGAAGTGTGTGAGAACCCATCAAGTGTCCTACACTATGTCCTATTGTGCAAGGACGAGGCACCAAAAACTAACACCTCTCACAATCTACCTTTGGTGTTATCTTCTTTATTGCAGGAATTCCAAGATGTTTTCCCCGATGAGCTACCTCCGGATCTACCTCCACTACGAGGCATCGAGCACCGCATCGACCTTATCCCCGGAGCGCCACTTCCAAACAAGGCTCCCTACCGAGTCAACCCCGAAGAAACCAAAGAAATACAAAGGCAAGTAAAGCATCTCATAGACCATGGACATGTGCGAAAGTTTGAGTCCTTGTGTCGTACCGGTCATCCTTGTGCCAAAAAGAGACGGTAGCTTTCGCATGTGTTCCGATTGTAGACCCATCAATGCTATCACCGTTCGCTATAGGTACCCCATTCCACGCCTTGATGATATGCTTGATGAAATTAGCGGTGCCACTATTTTCTCAAAAATTGATCTTAAAAGTGGTTACTATCAAATACGCATACAAGAAGGTGATGAATGGAAAACCGCTTTCAAAACAAAGTTTGGTTTGTATGAGTGGTTAGTCATGCCTATGGGTTTATCGGAAGCACCCGGTACTTTCATGCGTCTTATGCATTATGTGTTTCGCCCTTATATTGGTGAATTTGTTGTTGTCTACTTTGACGATATCCTTGTTTTTAGCAAATCTCTCAAAGAGCATGTCACCCACCTTCGCACCGTGCTACAAACTCTTCGAAAAGAGCAACTTTATGCTAATATGGAAAAATGCCTCTTTGGTGTTGACAAGCTTGTTTTCTTAGTATCTTCTAAGGGTGTTCATGTTGATGAAACTAAGACCAATGCTATTAAAACTTGGCCCCAACCAACAAATTTGCAACAAGTGCGTAGTTTTCTTGGTTTAGCCAGTTTCTACCGTAGATTTGTGAAGGATTTTAGCACCATTGCTTCACCTTTACATGCTTTGAGCAAGAAGAATGCACCCTTTGTTTGGGGACCATCTCAAGATAGCGCATTCAATGAGCTTAAGAATTTGCTTACTCATGCTCCCGTGCTTGCATTACCCAACTTTGACAAACCTTTTGAAATTCATTGCGATGCTAGTGGTAATGGCTGTCGGTGTCAAAACCGGCGGATCTCGGGTAGGGGGTCCCAAACTGTGCGTCTAAGGTCGATGGTAACAGGAGACAGGGGACACGATTTTTACCCTGGTTCGGGCCCTCTCTATGGAGGTAATACCCTACTTCCTGCGTGTAACACCCCACTAATCAAGCTACAATGATCAACCTCTGAAGATGCCAAGTCATCATGCTTAGCAAATGCTTGATCACACTTGAACTCATATCTCATTTCAAATTCCTCTCAGAATTCAAATTCAAATAAAGATTGGATTTTGAAGTTGCTCAACAAATATGGTAAAAATGTTCAACATGACTCAAATAATACCAGGACAATTATAAAATTGATTCCAATATTATTTGGTTTGTCAAGTTGGCCATATTTTATTTAACAGTGCCATATCAGCATTTTATAATGCCTCCACAGCTATAAGAAAATTTAAAACAGATTCAAATAATCCTCAACATAGATGTATCAGTGCCTAAAATTGCAGAGCATTTATTGGGCCTAGTCCCATATTTTTTCGAAACTATTTGGATGCCCAAGTATTTTCAGTTGCCTCTCTCTGTAATTTAAATAAAAGAAAAGACAGACGGTAGGCTTTTATTTGTCGCCTTGGGCGAGGCCCGAGCCGGCCCATCCCTCTTCTCCCACCTGCTCCCGCCTCCCTGTCAAGCTCGTCGTGGCTGGGAGCGCGCGGCTCCGCTCACCGGCCGCCACGGCGCCGTAGTGGGTGGCCGGAGGAGATAAGGGCAGCCCCAGCTCCTCCCCCTGGCTACTCCTCATCCTCTCTTCCCCCTCCCCTGCATCACCGCTCGCCATTCCCCCCCTCTCCTTTCTCCTCCAGATCCGCCGCCCGAGCGCCAGCGCCGCCGTGGCTGTGCCGTAGCCGCGGCCACCCTCGACCCCAAGCCCCGCCAGGAATGTCCACGGGCTCCGCAGTCCTCGTCTCCATCGACCTCGACCTCGAGCAGGGGCTGAGGGGCTCCGCAGAGGCCGCTCTCCTCCGCCCCTTTTCGTCTCTGCCGCCGGCGAACCTCCCCGATTCCAGCGCCGCTGCTGCTACTAAACCATCACCGGGCCACCTTGAGCCTGCTCGGTGAGCCTCTCCTTCGCTCCCCTCTCTCTCTGCGCTACCTATCGCCGCTCGTAGCCGCCGTGCCACGGTTGCCCGAACGGAGCTCCGCCGCCGTTGGCATTGCCATCGTTGTGGCCGCTGTCGAGCTCGTCTGAGCTCGCAGTCATGCTCACCGTCTCCGTAGCAGTCGAATCCTACCGTTGCCACTGCTTGCCATGCCCGGAATCGCCGTTCCCACGCTCACCCGAACGCCGTCACCGCTGAGCTCGTCGCCGTTCGTGTTTCCGGCGACCATTGGGTCCGGCGCCGCCACCACTCGACTCGGCGTCGAGAGGCCGTTCGAATGCACCTAGCCGCGTCCCTACCCAAGCCCTGCAGCGTATTTCCGGCGACCCCCGAAGCTCGCCGCCGTGTTCTGCTGAAACTGCTGCTGCCGCGCTACAGTAACATTCAGTTACTGTAGCGTGCGCTAGCTTTTGAGTTTTCACACTGATTAGCCCCCTTAACAGCCTCTAAACAGCATCTAAACAAAGTTAAACATAGCTAAAGTAAATATGTACAGGTAGTACACTTGACAAGCTACAAGTTACCCCATTGGACCAAATTCAAATAAGGCGTAGATTAAATTCTATAAAAATGACAAAATGCTACGTTCTGTTAGTGGACAGACTATAATCCAGTTTCTAGAATTGGCAACGAGTGGCACTTTTCAAGCAAAGTTTTGGTTAAGCAAATGAACTCTACCAGTGATGCAAATGATACCATCTTGTAGATCACAGAATATTTATCAAGAATGGTTTAGGACACTAACCCATAGGATGAATAGATCAATAGCTACCGGCTTTGGAAAACAGCTAATTGTTGTTTACAGTTAAGGACTTAGCAGATTTTCAGTGACTTCAGAAAATCATTTAAAACTACGAAAAATCATAGAAAAATAACGGTAGCTCGGATGGAGAAACTTTCTACATGAAAGTTGATCAGAATAACGAGACGAGTCTAACCATGTCATCTGTCATCATGCCAGAACCCTCTACGTAGGAGAACCCGCAACTTTTTACCCGTTTCCGGCAGATGAACAGTGCACCCGTACCAATTAATAAATCCAACTTAAATCCTAAAATAACCAAAATGGTTTAGATAGGTCTTTAGGCAACCCTGCACTGCATCCTAGCTGTCACTTGCCCCTAACACCGCAAACGTGCAACCGTCCCCCTCCGGTTCATCTGTCTGACAGACGTCCGAAACCGGGAATAATTCCCGGATGGGTTCCCCTTCATCGTTATCGCGTAGCACTGCGTTAGATCACCCCGGCATAGCTTATAGTCGTGTCATGCTTTGTGATTGCCTTTGTTGCTGTGTATTTATTTGTTTCTTCCCCCTCTTCTCTCCGATAGACGCCGAGAGTGCTGAAGATTCGGTGGACGACTACTTCACCGTAGAAGATCCGTTTTAGCCTGCAAAGCAACCAGGCAAGCACCCCCCCTTTTGAGCATTCCGATATCGCCCATTCTCTTCTCTCTCATGCTTGCATTAGAATTGCTGCTGCTACTGCTTTACCTATTCTGATGCATAGCCTGTTTATTGTAACCTGCTTGCTACCTACTGCTTATCCTAAACTGCTTAGTCTAGGTTGGGTAGAGACCATAGGAGACCCCACTTATCCCGACTGCCCCGCTAGAGATTCAGAAGACCCGTTCAACGGGATCGAAGATCAGGGTTACTTTGGATACTATGATATGACACTGAAACATGGTACTAAAGACGGGTCGGCCCTGAGGGGTACCCGCGCGTGCCTTTGTGGCGAGTGATGTGGAGACGGGTTGACCTGAGAGGTGCCCGCGAGATAATTACGAGGCGTGGCCGGGCATTCTTAGCCCTTGTCACAAGTCCTCGAGACGGGGCGACGGGGTCACATCTTTCGTGAGTCCCTGCTCGTTACCGCGCGCTCCTAATTCACGAGCGGTTTGGATATTTGATCCGAGGGGCCACTGGCCCGATAGCACTAACCATCACGTGGGCATAGTATGGGCGTTCTGCGTCGTATACATCAGCCGGAGCTTAATGGACGTCAGCGACGGAGCGGCGCGCGCCGAGTTGGACTGGGAACGCAACCGCGCTGGGGGGGGGGGGGGGGGGGGGGGGGGGGGGGGGGGGGGGGGGGGGGGGGGGGGGGGGGGGGGGGGGGGGGGGGGGGGGGGGGGGGGGGGGGGGGGGGGGGGGGGGGGGGGGGGGGGGGGGGGGGGGGGGGGGGGGGGGGGGGGGGGGGGGGGGGGGGGGGGGGGGGGGGGGGGGGGAGCACTAACCATCACGTGGGCATAGTATGGGCGTTCTGCGTCGTATACTTCAGCCGGAGCTTAAATGACGTCAGCAAGGAGCGGCGTACGCCGAGTTGGACTGGGAACGCAACCGCGCTTGTATTAAGGGGTTGCTAGGTCTGCTCTCGGTGGCCCCGTAACGTGCAGGAGTTCCCGGGGCGAAGGCCCAAGACCCCTGGGGGCATAGGTTAGTCCGGCGTGCTGACCTCTCTTTAAGTATTTGTTCGGGTTGCGGCGTATTGTTTAGCCGAGGGCGGGCATGACCCAGAAAAGTGTGTCCGGCCGGAGTTAAGCAAGCGTGGTGGGTAAGTTGGTGCACCCCTGCAGGGAGGAAAACATCTATCGATAGCCTGTCCTACGGTAACGGACACTCGGAGTTGTATCCCGATCGGTACAACTAGAACATGTTTGAGATGATAACTGGATACTAGGGCTCTGAGATTGCTTTCTCGCAGGGAGTCGAGAAAGGATCTCAGGCCGAGGTTGTTGATACTACACTACTACTACTTTACTTTATGTTATTCTACTCTCTTCTATGCTGCAAGACTGAAGATGCTGAAGATGCTAGTCTTCGATAGGACTAGGCTTTCCCCCTCTATTCTGGCATTTCTGCAGCCCAGTCCACATATACTACCCCTCCTTGAAAATGTTGCATTTGTAGTGTAGATCCTTGCTTGCTGAGTACTTTGGATGAGTACTCACGTTTGCTTTACCTTCTTTTTCCCCCATATACATTCAATGCCGACAGACGACGGAGCCCCTGAGACTGCCGCCCCAGTCTACGACTACGGGTTCTACTACTACCCTCCCGGCGAGTACTTCTACGAGGAGCCGACTGACGACCAGGAGTAGGATCGGAGGGTCCAGGGCAGGAGGCCCACGCCTTTCGATCGTAGTGTTTTATTTTGCCCCGCCTCTGTGAAGGCTTATCTCTCTCTATGTAATAGTCTGTACTCAGACTCTGATGCTTCCGCTGACGCTTGCATGCATCGAGCTATGTATTCGAGCCCTCGAGGCCCTGGCTTGTAATATAAAGCTTGTATGACTTTATTTATGTTTTAGAGTTGTGTTGTGATATCTTCAAGTGAGTCCTTAGGCTTGATCGTGTGCATTTGCGTGTATGATTAGTGCACGATTAAGCCGGGGTCATCACACTGCGTGTTTGATCTTGATGAATATGAGTATTACAAGAGTTGATCTACCATGAGATCGTAATGGCTAAACCCTAGAGGTCTAGCCTACATGACTATGGTTATGAGTATTCGGTCCTATAGACCTAACGCTCCGGTTTATATAGACACCGGAGGGATCTAGGGTTACACAAAGTCGGTTACAGAGAAAGGAATCGTCATGTTTGATTGCCAAGCTTGCCTTCCACGCAAAGGAGAGTCCCATCCGGACACGTTGAGAGTCTTCGGTCTTCATATCCTCATAGCCCATCAGTCCGGCCCATGGCTAACAGGCCGGACGCCCGAGGACCCCTTAGTCCAGGACTCCCTCAGTAGCCCCTGAACCAGGCTTCAATGACGAGGTGTCCGGCGCGCAAATTGTCTTCGACATTGCAAGGCAGGTTCCCCTTTCCGAACACCAAGATAGTCTCCAGACGCGAGATGTGTCCGGATCTGCAACATAAATACCACACACAGCCGCAGAGAGTATAATATTCCACGAGTCTAGTCCGCTGACAACTTTTTTGTAATGTGACATCACATCCACCCGGTCATTATTTCGAACCGTTTTCATCTGCCGTTCCGCGTTCTGAGATGCGGTTTCCATTGGCACGTCTTGTCAAAGCAGAGATCGTGTCCTCTTATAGTGGGATTCTCATCAATACGGGCGTGGGTAACCCAACTGTGCCGTTTACACAGCCCTTGGGAATAGGCGAGTTTTAAGGCGAGTGGGGAGGCGCTTGATATTTACTGCCTTTATAAGGGGATAAGGATTCCCTTTCTTCACCCACGCCTTCTCTCTCTCTCTGCCCTTCCATTCTCGAGCTCCAGCGCCCAAGTTCTTGACTTTTCCGCCTCAAGCAAGTGTTCAACCATGTCCGGATCCAGAGCTGGAGGCAAGTGGATGGCCTCCTTCGTCAAGAAGAAGGACATCAAGGAGCTCCGGGAGGCCGGATACCTGGCCAAGGAGATCGTTCACCGACTCCCGGCCATGGGACAGATCGTCCCTACCCCAAAGCCCCATGAGAGGGTTGTGTTTCTCACACATTTCGTCCGTGGGCTGGGATTCCCTCTCCACCCGTTTGTCCGCGGACTGATGTTTTACTACGGGCTGGACTTCCATGATCTAGCCCCCAACATCTCGGCATTTATTGTCGTGTGCGAGGCCTTTCTCCGCATCCCACCTCACTTCGGCCTATGGCTGAAGACCTTCAATGTGAAGCCGAAGGTGGTGAGCGGCCAACAAGAAGAGTGCGGAGGCGCCATGGTGGGCAAGATGCCCAATGTCACCTGGCCCGAAGGCTCCTTTGTGGAGACGGTGAAGGGGTGGCAGTCGGGGTGGTTCTACATCACCAAGCCGCGCGACACCAACTGGGCGGTGGCCCCTGAATTCCGATCCGGAGTTCCGATGCGGCTCACCTCCTGGCAAGAGAAGGGCCTGACCTGGGGTTCTTCAGACGAGCTGACTGGGCTCCAGACGTGCGTCTAGAACATGATAACCAAGAAAATCAAGCTCGTCAACGTGATCCAGGTTATGCTCATTCGCCGGGTCCTTCCATGCCAACACCGGACTTGCTATTTGTGGGAGTTCGATCCGGCCAAGCACCAGACGCTACTAGAGCTCTTCGGCACGACGCACAAAGACATCTAGAAAGTGCTCTTCAAGGCCGGCGAGACACCACCGCCCACGACCGAGGATCGCGGGCTTAGCTTAAAACGCCAGGCTAACTCGGTAAGTTCTTTCATGTTTTCAAGGTATACCCTTTACTGGCATATTTTGAGGAAGGAGTCTAAGCCTTTCTATCAATTTTTTCAGGCCTGGATAGAGGTAGCGGGGCGGATTAACTGTCCGGCTCCGCTACCCGAAGACCAAGAAACCCCACTTCTGACGAAGATGCTATTTCCGGCACCTTATGAGGTGCCGGAGAAGAAGGCCAAGGGGGCCAAGAGTGGCCCTCGCCGAAAAGGTGCTTCGGACATGACGTCCGAAGACGACGAGTCTCACTCCTCCGCTGCTGAAGACGACGAGGAGGAGGAGGAGAACAAATCTCCCCCTGATGAGGGAAGGAAAAGGAGGACGGCCTCCACAAATCTGGAGGCGGAGGCGCCCAAGAGGGGGAAGCGCGCCCTCGCGGATAACTCCGCGTGGGACGTCGATAGCAGTCCGGAGCGACCCCCCCGGACCAAGCCCCGGGCCGCATCGTAAGTACCAAAGAACTTGTGCGTGTCCATGTCTCTGATTCATGGTACTAATATGTTGAATTATGCTATTACAGTCCGGCCCACGACAGCCCCCTGCGGTCCTCATCAGGAGGTTCGCTAGATTCAAAAGCGATGGCCAGCGAGTCTCCGCCGGCCGCTCACTCTCCTCCGGCCAAGGGTGACGACGAGGTGGTGTCCCAAAGGACCTTCCCAGGCCAGGGAGAGGTTCAGGAGGCCGTCAGGGTGGCGCCAGAGGATGATTCCTCGGCCGCCGGACACATGGGGGAGGAAGCCCCCATGGGGACTGGCGATGGGGGCCATATGCAATTCGGCCCCCAGCCGAATACCCTTTCGGAGACCCATACGGTTCCGGAGTCAGGCGAGCAGCCTTCCCTGAAAGGAGGAGGGATGCCTGCTCCGCCAGTGACCTCTGTCCAACCAGAGGCACCGGATAATCTGCTGGAAGCGCTACGAGGCGCTTCCATTGTGGATGAACACCGTATCCTTATGGGTACGGTGATTGAGAAGGTCCAGTCCGCCAAAAGCGGACTGACCGAAGCCTGCACTAGCCTCCTAACAGGCTTTGAGGTAAGTAATGTAATTTTAGAAATAATATCACAGTGTAGACAGTAGCCCCTGATGCTCTGTTCGGTGTTCGGAGAGAAAAAGCCGAACAGAGGATCAAAATAATTTTCGCAGGAGTCTAACATAAGATATCTATGTGAATAAGCAGGCGTCGCTGCTGGCTACTGCCGCTCATACTTTGGAGGTCTCTGGACTGAAGCAGAACCTGAAGCGGGCCGAGGAAGAGCTCGGCCTCATGAAGAAGCAGCTGGAGGACAGCCAAGGTATGCAGTAACCTGCTTGTATATTCAGGAAGGATGAATGGTTCGTGCTGACTAAAGTGTCATGAATTTTATTAGGGGCCACGACCGAGGTGGCAGTCCTCAAGAAGGCATTAGCCGAGGCCGAGGACAAAGCGGCCAAGGAAAGCGCCGCGCGCGAGAAGCAGGAGGCCCGGGTCAGCGAGGTCCAGCAAGAGCTCCAGGACGCCGTCAAGAAGTACGAGTCCTTGGAGCGTGATTCTAAGACTCAAGAGTCCGAACTTGCCAAGGCCCACCAGAGCGCACAAGATGCCCGAGCCGAAGCCCAGAGTGCCCTCCAGGAAATCCAGGCGGCCAAGAAGATCGCGGCGGGTAAGGCTTTCATTATGCGAAGCAAATCTGCAAAGGAAACGTTCCTTTTACTTACCCGAATTTGGAGCTCTCCAGGGGCGTTTACGGATCTGCCTCGCAGCATATCAGATGCTGCAGAGTTCTATCGAGCCGAAGAAGGGAGCTCTACGGAGAAGCTGTTCTGGTCTCAATACCTTAGACCAGAACATCCGGTGCCCTTTAGCGACCAGCTGAAACAGCTGGTCGAGCTGCACAAGGCGGCCGAACTAGCCATGAAGGACCTAATAGTCCGGCTATGGCCTGCCGAGCCCATGCCCGGTAGCTACTTCGGACTCGTGAAGCAGCTTGTGAGTGCCTGCCCGCGGCTTGAAGTCATAAAGCGGTCGGTCTGCATTGAAGGTGCGCGGATGGCCTTTGCCCGCGCCAAGATGCACTGGGCGAAGATGGATGCCAAGAAGCTGATGACCGAGGGGCCGCCTGAGGGCAAGGAGCACCGCCGACCCGAGCTATATTTTGATAGTGTCCTGGAGGGATCCCGCCTTGTGGCGGAGCAATGTGCGAAGGATGTGATCTTTGAATGAATACATTCATATTTGTCTTGCCCTGTATTATGAAACAAAGACAATTTGTGTAATATAATGCTTTGTGTTAAATTTTTACCTCATGTGCGGCCGTTTATTAAATCTGAGGGTTGGCCAGTCGTCGGCTTCAGCCCCCACATAGGTAGTACGGGGGTGTTCGGGATGGAATCTAAACACTCTTGATCCAATTATTTGGTCCTTGAAGGAGGTGTTTAGCGCAACGAACAAGGCAATCGGACTATAACGCTTTATCACCCTCACTTAGCCATAGGAGTTCGACAATAAAAATGTAGGCACAGCCCCTAGCATCCAAACTAGGGTGTTGTAAACACCTGATCGGGTAAGTACCGACCCTTCGCATAATGCGGAAAAAACCTCTATCAATTTGAAACCTCCGAACAGCTGACCGGCTCTCGCCGTATCATGACAGTCAGTTTTCGACTTTCTCTACTGAGGTGCTCATCCGGATGAACCGGGACACAATCGCAGTAGTTCTCCCTTTACTACCCTAGCCGATATAGCAGAACGTAAGGTAGTAAGCACAGGAGCCGGGCAACCCAACTATTGACCAAAGACATGATTCGGAGCCAATGCATATAATGCTAAATTCGGGGTGCCGAACTATACTGTAAAAGTGTTCGGATTTTGTTGCCGTAGTGCGGGGCGCTATGAAGCCCCTGGCAAATATGAGACGTACCAAAGTGTACGGGTGCTATGTGGTAAGATTATCAACAGAAAACAAAGGAAAACAGGAAGAGAGCAAAGGTAATAAGCCGGGGCCTTAAAATTTTGGGCCGCAAACTGTTTCCATTATAATTTGATAAATACGTCAAGGCATATTGATACAAATAGTGCGATAAGCAACAGGCTATTTAACATGCCATGACCAAGAGCGAGCTGCGTGCGGGTATGTAAAACAGGTATAGCGATCGTTAGCAGAGACCACCTGGTGATTCCCTTGTACGTCAAAGCTCCTTGCCTCCTTGGTGTATCCGTCCCGTGATCGGTCCGATGATCAGGTTATCAGAAAAAGCCTCGAGAAGAGAAAAACCTGAAATGAAAAAGAAAAAGTGAAGGTGTGCGGATCCAAGGGCGGTTGAGCCACATTATGGATCATGGTCTAGCTTTGCCTCCGTCCGTGCCCATGGTATTTTGAGTGCGTAGTTATGTACGCGGGGCACAAATGTCGCCGCTTGATCGGGACTGGGGGGGGGGGGGGGGGGGGGGGGGGGGGGGGGGGGGGGGGGGGGGGGGGGGGGGGGGGGGGGGGGGGGGGGGGGGGGGGGGGGGGGGGGGGGGGGGGGGGGGGGGGGGGGGGGGGGGGGGGGGGGGGGGGGGGGGGGGGGGGGGGGGGGGGGGGGGGGGGGGGGGGGGGGGGGGGGGGGGGGGGGGGGGGGGGGGGGGGGGGGGGGGGGGGGGGGGGGGGGGGGGGGGGGGGGGGGGGGGGGGGGGGGGGGGGGGGGGGGGGGGGGGGGGGGGGGGGGGGGGGGGGGGGGGGGGGGGGGGGGGGGGGGGGGGGGGGGGGGGGGGGGGGGGGGGGGGGGGGGGGGGGGGGGGGGGGGGGGGGGGGGGGGGGGGGGGGGGGGGGGGGGGGGGGGGGGGGGGGGGGGGGGGGGGGGGGGGGGGGGGGGGGGGGGGGGGGGGGGGGGGGGGGGGGGGGGGGGGGGGGGGGGGGGGGGGGGGGGGGGGGGGGGGGGGGGGGGGGGGGGGGGGGGGGGGGGGGGGGGGGGGGGGGGGGGGGGGGGGGGGGGGGGGGGGGGGGGGGGGGGGGGGGGGGGGGGGGGGGGGGGGGGGGGGGGGGGGGGGGGGGGGGGGGGGGGGGGGGGGGGGGGGGGGGGGGGGGGGGGGGGGGGGGGGGGGGGGGGGGGGGGGGGGGGGGGGGGGGGGGGGGGGGGGGGGGGGGGGGGGGGGGGGGGGGGGGGGGGGGGGGGGGGGGGGGGGGGGGGGGGGGGGGGGGGGGGGGGGGGGGGGGGGGGGGGGGGGGGGGGGGGGGGGGGGGGGGGGGGGGGGGGGGGGGGGGGGGGGGGGGGGGGGGGGGGGGGGGGGGGGGGGGGGGGGGGGGGGGGGGGGGGGGGGGGGGGGGGGGGGGGGGGGGGGGGGGGGGGGGGGGGGGGGGGGGGGGGGGGGGGGGGGGGGGGGGGGGGGGGGGGGGGGGGGGGGGGGGGGGGGGGGGGGGGGGGGGGGGGGGGGGGGGGGGGGGGGGGGGGGGGGGGGGGGGGGGGGGGGGGGGGGGGGGGGGGGGGGGGGGGGGGGGGGGGGGGGGGGGGGGGGGGGGGGGGGGGGGGGGGGGGGGGGGGGGGGGGGGGGGGGGGGGGGGGGGGGGGGGGGGGGGGGGGGGGGGGGGGGGGGGGGGGGGGGGGGGGGGGGGGGGGGGGGGGGGGGGGGGGGGGGGGGGGGGGGGGGGGGGGGGGGGGGGGGGGGGGGGGGGGGGGGGGGGGGGGGGGGGGGGGGGGGGGGGGGGGGGGGGGGGGGGGGGGGGGGGGGGGGGGGGGGGGGGGGGGGGGGGGGGGGGGGGGGGGGGGGGGGGGGGGGGGGGGGGGGGGGGGGGGGGGGGGGGGGGGGGGGGGGGGGGGGGGGGGGGGGGGGGGGGGGGGGGGGGGGGGGGGGGGGG
Organism: Thinopyrum obtusiflorum; assembly: GCA_036873465.1. Classification (NCBI taxonomy): domain Eukaryota; kingdom Viridiplantae; phylum Streptophyta; class Magnoliopsida; order Poales; family Poaceae; genus Thinopyrum; species Thinopyrum obtusiflorum. Next base: position 78,060 of record JAAAWM010011504.1, read on the forward strand.
GGGGGGGGGGGGGGGGGGGGGGGGGGGGGGGGGGGGGGGGGGGGGGGGGGGGGGGGGGGGGGGGGGGGGGGGGGGGGGGGGGGGGGGGGGGGGGGGGGGGGGGGGGGGGGGGGGGGGTAGGCTAGCTTCTAGGGTTTAGCCTCTACGATCTCGTGGTAGATCAACTCTTGAAATACTCATATCATCAAGATCAATCAATCATGACGTAGGGTATTACCTCCATCGAGAGGGCCCGAACCTGGGTAAACATTGTGTCCCCCGCCTCCTGTTACCATCCGCCTTAGACACACAGTTCGGTACCACCTACCCAAGATCCGCCGGTTTTGACACCGACGTTGGTGCTTTCATTGAGAGTTCCACTGTGTCATCACCATAAGGCTTGATGGCTCCTTCGATCATCGGCAACGATGCGGTCCAGGGTGAGGTTTTTTTCCCCGGACAGATCTTCGTATTCGACGGCTTCGTACTGCCGGCCAATTAGCTTGGCCATCTAGAGTAGATCGATAGCTACGCCCCTGGCCATCAGGTCAGGTTTGGAAGCTTGAACTATACTGCCGACATCCATAGTGACTTGATCTTTGACGGATTCGAGCCCATGTCAGGTGCGCCGCACAGTCGCGACGAGCATGAATTAGCTCTGCCGCCGGACGGTGTTCGGGAGATCACACCTGTGGCTACTCCAGCCCTCAAACCAGAGCAGATCGTGCCGTCCGAGGATGGGTGGATGGACCCCGCCACGGAGGCCGCACACCCAGCGGCGATAGAGCCGAATACTAACTTCACCTCCTGTGAGACCTGTGTTGCCGGACCCTTGGATTCGTCCCCGGTCACAGGCTCCAAGCCACCTGCGTCTGTTCCTATCGAATTTGATTGGGCACCGATCATGGAGTTCACCTCCACGGATATCTTTCAGCACTCTCCCTTGGGTGACGCACTAAATTCATTAAGGTCTCTCTCTTTGTCAGGAGGCCCTTGGCCGAACTATGTCCGGCTGGAGTTCCATTCGTGAATATATTCAGGATGCAGACATAGATATTTGTAAAGTGCATACGGATCTGAATGACGCAGATCCGTTGACTAAAACTCTTCCACGAGCAAAACATGATCAACAACAGAACTCTATGGGTGTTTGATTCATCACAATGTAACTAGATTATTGACTCTAGTGCAAGTGGGAGACTGTTGGAAATATGCCCTAGAGGCAATAATAAAGTGGTTATTATTACATTTCCGTGTTCATGATAATTGTCTATTGTTCATGCTATAATTGTATTAACCGGAAACCGTAATACATGTGTGAATACATAGATCGTATTATGTCCCTAGTAAGCCTACAGTTGACTAGCTCGTTGATCAATAGATGGTAATGGTTTCCTGACCATGGAAATTGGATGTCATTGATAATGGGATCACATCATTGGGAGAATGATGTGATGGACAAGACCCAATCCTAAGCGTAGCACAAGATCGTGTAGTTCGTTTGCTAAAGCTTTTCTAATGTCAAGAATCATTTCCTTAGACCATGAGATTGTGCTACTCCCGGATACCATAAGAATGCTTTGGGTGTACCAAACGTCACAATGTAACTGGGTGGCTATAAAGGTGCACTACAGGTATCTCCGAAAGTATCTATTGGGTTGGCACGAATCGAGACTGCGATTTCTCACTCCGTATGACGGAGAGGTATCTCTGGGGCCACTCAGTAATGCATCATCATAACGATCTCAATGTAACTAAGGAGTTAGCCACGGGATCATGCATTACGGAATGAGTAAAGAGACTTGCCGGTAACAAGATTGAACAAGGTATAGAGATACCGAAGATCGAATCTCGGGCAAGTAACATACCGATGGTCAAAGGGAATTATATACGTGATTGGTTGAATCCCCGACATCGTGGTTCATCCGATAAGATCATCGTGGAACATGTGGGAGCCAACATGGATATCCAGAACCCGCTGTTTGTTATTGGCCGAAGAGATGTCTCGGTCATGTCTGCATGGTTTTCGAACCCATAGGGTCTACACACTTAAGGTTCGGTGACGCAAGAGTTGTTATGGGAAATAGTATGTGGTTACCGAAGGTTATTCGGAGTCCCAGATGAGATCCTGGACGTAAAGAGGAGTTTCGGAATGGTCCGGACATGAAGATTTATATATGTGAAGTCCTTATTCGGTCCTCGGAAGTGTTTGGGGGGTTACCAGTATTGTACGGGGACCACTGAAGGGGTTCCGAGTGTCCACCGGGAGGGTCCACCTGCCCAGAGGGCCCTATGGGCTGAATAGAGAGGGTACCCAGCCCCTAGGTGGTCTGAGCGCCAACTCCCCCTAGGTCCCATGCGCCTAGGGTTGGGGGAAACCCTAGAGGGGGTGCCCCCATGAGGGAGTCCTGGATTAGGGGGTCCTCGGACAGCCGGACTATATACTTTGGCCAGACTGTTGGACTATGAAGATAAAAGATTGAAGACTTCGTCCCGTGTCCGGGTGGGACTCTCCTTTGCGTGGAAGGTAAGCTTGGCAGTTTGGATATGTAGATCTCCTCCCTTGTAACCGACTCTGTGTAACCCTAGCCCCCTGGTCCGGCTAGCCACCGGAGCTTCAGCCACCTGCACATCAAGGCGGTCTGGTTATTACCTAGGACTTTGATCCTCTATTTGCCACCGTTTTCGACGACAACCAGAGTCTCAGGGGCTACTATCTGCATAGGGCACACCTAACTTATGCGGTATTATCAAAAACATACACTATTTTACGTACCTCGAAGCCTTTCAGCAAACTCATAAAAACCGCTTTCAGCGGATGAAATCCTTTCAATTACCATACCCAGGAGGACAGAAAAAGTTCCCACCAGAGGTTAAAACAGTAAACATGATCCATGTGACAAAGAGGAGAAGCAAGCATGCACTCCGAGGCACACGCGCCATAGAGCCCGTCACCCCTAGGTTCAACCCCTGGTTGGCCTGCCCGATCACTTTTTATCGTAGGGATCACACGACAAATATCCGGCACGAAGGACTGGCGGCCTTAGTGTCAGACCCAATAATAAACGGGTACCATTTCACACGAGTCCTCATGGATGGCGGCAGTGATCTAAATCTGATATATCAGGACACAGTCCGCAAAATGGGGATAGACCCGACACAAATAAGCCACAGTAATACTACCTTCAAGGGAGTAATACCAGGCCAAGAGGCCCGCTGTATGGGCTCTCTACTACTAGAGGTGGTATTCAGTTCTCCCGATAACTTCTGAAGCGAAAGGTTAACTTTTCACATTGCTCCATTCCAAAGTGATTATCAAGCACTACTCGGAAGGACAGCTTTCGCTCATTTTAACGCAATACCGCATTATGCTTTTCTCAAGCTCAAAATGCCCGGTACACGTGGAATCATCTCAGTTAGCGGAAATACCGAACGTTTTTTTACGTACGAAAGAGGATGCGGCGGCTCTAACAGCCGCAAACTAGACGGCCTCACGAACCAGAAAAAATGGCAGGTCGTCAAGACCACGGACACAGTTAGACGAGTCCGGCGTTCCATCACATATACATGAGATGGGTTTGATGATCAAACCCTCATAAACGATACCAGGGGCTTCCCGCGTGTAATCAGGGCCAGCCCGACTCAACTTGACTTCTCCTGAATTTTGATACATTGATAATAACCAATTCTTTTTTTGGCATGTCAACTTTCACCTAAGTTCTTTCCTTTTATAGATGACAATCGTGCTACACCATCCAGGACACGGCACAACAGAGACACAGGCGCAGACATGCAGCAGGGCCCCGCCCAAAGGTTTCTTTTTAGATTAAGACCCTGCGTAAACCTTTTTTACTGTCTCTTGTTGCTCACATCCTCCAGATACTCCACACAACTGAGAAGGATGCTGGCATTATTGGCATGTGGCCACGCCAGGATTTTGCACGTACCCGGACACATGGGGTTTCTTATTAAGGGCATTGTTTAGCCCGATATATGTTATAAAGACCGAACACCTTAGGGAGTGTTCGGCGTCGCGAGTTTGGCCCTATATGCATCAACTCCGAATCATGTCTTTGGTCAAATGTTGGGTTTGCCTGGCTCCCACGTTTTGGTACCTTACGTTCCATTATATCGGCTAAGTTGGCACTGGGAGAACTACTACGATTATGCCCTGGTTCATCCGGATGAGCACCTCAGTAGAGAAAGCCGAAAACTGACTGTCATGATATAGTGAGAGACTGGTAAACCACTCGATGACTCATCGGAATCTTCGGGATTCCTCCGCATTAACGAAGGGCCGTTTCCCGGTCATGTACGTACGCGCCCCATATTCGGACGAGCGCAGAAGTACCAGGGGCTATATAGTAGCCCCACTATCAAACTCCTATGGCTAAGTGAAAGTGTTAAAGCAATATAGTCCGATTGCCTCGTTCGCTGCGCTATCACCTCCTTAACGGACCAAGACGTTGGATCAAGTGTGGATATGCATTTTTTGCAAACACCCCCGCATTATATGCGTGGGGGCGGAAGCCGGTGACTGCAAACTTTCAGGTTATATACATATATACATAAACGGCCTCACAGGAGGCATCATAGTACTTTCGGGCAAAAGTATAAATACAACCTTGATAATTTGATAAAATGTTGTTTTTACAATGGGAATACATGTCACTAGAACATAATATTCTTCGAGCACTGAGCCTCTATCGAACGAGCGCCTTCAAGAACTTCTTCAAAGTAGTGCTCGGCAGCCACTCGGCATACGGCCGAACCCTGTGTCGCAACAGTGGTGGCCTCCATCTCTGCCCAGTATGTCTTGACACGGGCAAAGGCCATCCACGCACCCTCTATGCACGCCGATCTCTTTACAGCATCGATGCGTGGCACAGCACCAAGGAATTTTTGCACTAAACTAAAGTAGCTATTCGGCCTTGGCCCTCCCGACCATAGGTGATCCACAACGGACCTCATGGCAAGTCCGGACAACCTATGAAGCTCGGCCCACTCGGCCATTCGCTCATTCAACAGCAGTGGACGGACTGGAGCATGAAACTGTGACTAGAACAGTTTTTCCACTTCGCGATCTTTCTGATCATTGAAGTACTCTTCTACATCAGCAGCACTTGCAGCCAAATCCACGTAGGCGTCCGCAGAACTCCATAGCCGGTCCAGAGGTGCATACTCCGGATCTCCGAACTTAGTCCGTAGCAAGAAGGGCTTCCTCGACACGATATCTGCAGCTTGATTCAGCTCCTCCTTCGTCGCTCTAATTTTGGAGCGGGCTTCCTTGGCAGCCACCAGGGCCTTCTCCAGGTCCGTCGCCTTTGCCCGGTTTTCTTATTCAAGAAGCTGGTAACGGTCAGCAGCATCTTTTAACTCTACATCCATCTTGGCTATTTTTTCCTTGCTCTCGCAATGCATGGCTTGTTCAGCCCTTAACTCTTCGGCGGCCTTTAGAGCGACCGCATTGCTTCTCCTTGCTTGCTCCTTTGCTCGGGCAAGCTCCGCCCGAAGGGTCTCCACGGTGGCAGCTCCATCTACAGTCACAACATATTAAAGATACTGGCATGATGCTCCTCTTACTATGTGTTGATCACTGGAAAAATCACTTACCCTGTGCCTCGTCAAGCTGCTTGTTGACAAGCACGATGTCGGCATCTGCCGCATTTAGTTGCCACTTTAGCTCGGCAAACCCATCA
>JAAAWM010011505.1:0-83744 GCA_036873465.1 Thinopyrum obtusiflorum
ACCAGGTGTACCGCACTACCGGGTTCGCTGCTAGAGCTGGCCATGGTGGCGCGGGGAGAGGAAGGGACAAGGAGGGGACAAGACGGGTGTGCGGTGGGAGCGGAGAGAGTGTGTGAACTAGGGTTTGAGTCCGAGCGGGGATAGGGTGGGATTTTTATGAGGACACGGTGGGGACGAGGTGTGCTGGTGTGGGCCGGTCCGACGTGACAGCCGTGTCTGATCCTTCTCATATTCGCCCCACATATGGGCTGGGTTTGAGAGGTATCGGGCAGACATTTGGACTGGACATAGGGAGGCCAGTTGGATGGCATTTTTTTTTAACCGGATGATGAACAGGCTGTCCATCCCAACATTTAAGGAGGGTTTAAGAGGTTTGACTGTAGGTGCTCTAAATGGATCTGGTCGAATGTAGATGCTTTAAATGGATCTCATCAGTGGGCATACAGTTGCACATGAAAGGGTGGCACAACTATGGTTGCACGCGACCGCTCATTTTTTTCGAAAACGGGCGTTTTATTACTTAAAAGATTTAAGCATTACACCCGGCCTCTGCATAACTAAGATGCACATGGCCAAATAATATTCTCTCACACAAACAAAAAATAAAAAAGGCAGAATACAAGGAGACATGTAGAGTCCGTATAACGCCTAAATCGAAGCGGGGCCAATCCTAAGATCATGCTGCCACCCATGTTGGATAAAAGTATCCCTCGGTGTAGCCTCCAATCATGTACACACCTCCGTAAATAGGTCTCGATTCTCCACGCGTTGTATAGAGGACCTAAATGAAGAGTCCCAATACATCTGTAGATAACCTGCATCAGAGAAGTATTTTTATCATTAAAAACCTTATCATTTCTACATAGCCAAAGCGACCAAATAACGGCTAGCGCTCCCACCCTGAGAAGAGTTCTAAACCTGTGATCAATCCCATGTAACCAATTGCCAAATACATTAGCGACACTACAAGGAGGATACAAGCCAGAAGCTCTTTGGATGACTGACCATATAGAACGAGCCAATTTGCATTGGAATAATAAATGTTTTATTGTCTCATCATGGTGACAAAAGACACGTTGCGAACTTCCATGTCAATCCCTCTTAATAAGGTTATCTTTAGTAAGAATGACTCCGCGACGAAGATACCATGCAAAGATTTTATTCTTAAGAGGTATTTTCATCTTCTAGATCTTCTTGTTATTATCAACTGGCACATCAGACTGGATTAACACGCTATACATGGACTCAACTGAGAATTGTCCATTCTCATGGAGGTTCCATCGGAATACATCAGACCCATGTGACAATTGAACTGTGGACAACTGCTGGAGTAGGATGTTCCACGAATGGAGTCTGGGTCCAATTAAATTTCTTCTGAACGTCATATTTGGCGGAAATGATTCCATTATCGTGGCGATAGTATCACACTTGTGGCGCACAATGTTGTATAGAGCCGGATATTGTTCCCGGAGTGTGGCATTTCCTAGCCACTTGTCCTCCCATAATCTAATTTCCGAGCCGTCCTTAATAGAGAAGGATCCATAGCAGAAGAAATATTTCTTCGTAGCCATTAGACCCGACCAAAAGTGGGAATCCCCAGGCTTCCAGTATACTTGGGATATCGCCTTGGACCCCACATATTTCCTCCTTAGGAGGGCTTGCCATACCCCATCTTCCGTCAATAATTTAAACAAGGGATAATTGGTTTTATGCCCCTAGTTGTGTCCCACTCGACAGGATTGCCCCTAATTTCCAAAAGCCAGCGGTTCTGTCCAACCCACTTTGGTCGTCTTGTGCTTTTGCCCTTTGACCATTTGACCGTCACTTTGAAAACTTCATAACTAATTCATACTAAATCAGAAAAATGCAAATAAGATACCAAAATGTTTGGGAAAACATCACCTACATGTCAATGTCATTTGCATTCATGACAAAAGTGTTGGAAAGTGCCCATCCGAGTTTTAGCTCTTACGATACCACCATGAACAATAAAATCTTAAAAAGTTTAAAAAATTTCAAAAAAAATTGGTGTCAAAGAATGACAAATGTTTTAGGTGCTTGCCAAGTTTCATTAGGGAATGACATTTGTGGAAGTCATGGCAAAAAAAATAATCAACACTCCAAAATAGATTGTTTTTTGTCCACGACTTCCACGAATGTCATTCCCTGATGAAACTTGGCAAGCACTTAAAACATTTGTCATTCTTTGACACCAATTTTTTTTGGAATTTTTTGAATTGTTTTAGATTTTACTGTTCACGGTGGTATGATAAGAGCTAAAACTCAGATGTGCACTTACCAACACTTTTATCATGAATGAAAATCACATTGACATGTTGGTGATGTTTTCCCAAACATTTTGGGATCTTATTTACATTTTTTGGATTTAGTATGAATTAGTTATGAAGTTTTCAAAGTGACGGTCAAACGGTCAAAGGGCAAAAGCACAAGCCGACCAAAGTGGGTTGGACAGAACCGCTGGCTTCTGGAAATTAGGGGCAATCCTGTCGAGTGGGACACAACTAGGGGCATAAAACCAATTATCCCTTTAAACAACCATTTGCCTAGAAGGGCCCTATTCTTAACCTCAAGGTCATGAATGCCCAACCCGCCTTGGTCTTTAGGACGGCAAACCACACTCCATTTAGCCAGTCGATATTTCTTTCGCTCGCTATCTCCTTGCCAAAAGAATCTTGATCGGAAATAATCCAATCTATGTAGGGGGGGGGGGGGGGGGGGGGGGGGGGGGGGGGGGGGGGGGGGGGGGGGGGGGGGGGGGGGGGGGGGGGGGGGGGGGGGGGGGGGGGGGGGGGGGGGGGGGGGGGGGGGGGGGGGGGGGGGGGGGGGGGGGGGGGGGGGGGGGGGGGGGGGGGGGGGGGGGGGGGGGGGGGGGGGGGGGGGGGGGGGGGGGGGGGGGGGGGGGGGGGGGGGGGGGGGGGGGGGGGGGGGGGGGGGGGGGGGGGGGGGGGGGGGGGGGGGGGGGGGGGGGGGGGGGGGGGGGGGGGGGGGGGGGGGGGGGGGGGGGGGGGGGGGGGGGGGGGGGGGGGGGGGGGGGGGGGGGGGGGGGGGGGGGGGGGGGGGGGGGGGGGGGGGGGGGGGGGGGGGGGGGGGGGGGGGGGGGGGGGGGGGGGGGGGGGGGGGGGGGGGGGGGGGGGGGGGGGGGGGGGGGGGGGGGGGGGGGGGGGGGGGGGGGGGGGGGGGGGGGGGGGGGGGGGGGGGGGGGGGGGGGGGGGGGGGGGGGGGGGGGGGGGGGGGGGGGGGGGGGGGGGGGGGGGGGGGGGGGGGGGGGGGGGGGGGGGGGGGGGGGGGGGGGGGGGGGGGGGGGGGGGGGGGGGGGGGGGGGGGGGGGGGGGGGGGGGGGGGGGGGGGGGGGGGGGGGGGGGGGGGGGGGGGGGGGGGGGGGGGGGGGGGGGGGGGGGGGGGGGGGGGGGGGGGGGGGGGGGGGGGGGGGGGGGGGGGGGGGGGGGGGGGGGGGGGGGGGGGGGGGGGGGGGGGGGGGGGGGGGGGGGGGGGGGGGGGGGGGGGGGGGGGGGGGGGGGGGGGGGGGGGGGGGGGGGGGGGGGGGGGGGGGGGGGGGGGGGGGGGGGGGGGGGGGGGGGGGGGGGGGGGGGGGGGGGGGGGGGGGGGGGGGGGGGGGGGGGGGGGGGGGGGGGGGGGGGGGGGGGGGGGGGGGGGGGGGGGGGGGGGGGGGGGGGGGGGGGGGGGGGGGGGGGGGGGGGGGGGGGGGGGGGGGGGGGGGGGGGGGGGGGGGGGGGGGGGGGGGGGGGGGGGGGGGGGGGGGGGGGGGGGGGGGGGGGGGGGGGGGGGGGGGGGGGGGGGGGGGGGGGGGGGGGGGGGGGGGGAACCATCCGGACCCGGGGCTTTGTTATGCTCCATTAGGAAAACCGCCTTTCTAACTTCCTCCTCGGAGTATGGGGCTGTTAGAAGGCTGTTTTCCACATCAGAGAGTTGGGGATGTCATCTTTTCATGACTCATCCATCGAGAAGTTTCCCTCCTCCGGGGCTCCGAACAGATTTTTATAATAATTAGTGATATAAGATTTAAGTTGCTCATGCCCCTCAATCATGCCCTCATCCTGTTGTAGGGAATGAATAATTTTCTTTCGGTGTCTGCCATTGGCGACTCCATGGAAATATCTAGTATTCGAATCACCTTTCAGGATAAACTGAGAGTTAGAATGTTGGTACCATTTGAGTTCCTCTTCATGCAGCATGTTAGCTATCTGTTCATTTGAATGATTCTTGATCTCGATTTCATGCTCAAATAGAGGTCTAACCTCTGCCAAAGCTTCTAATTCATCAATGATAGATGAAAGACGAAGTGTCTCCTTTTTTAGGATACCCATCGTATGCCTAGCCCAACCACCAAGGAATTTGCGTAATGCATGCATTTTGTTTTTCCATCTATGTATTGGGGTAGGCCCGGCCACCGGTTTTTCCCACACCTCCTTGGCCATCTCATGAAAGCCATCCCGAAGCAACCACCCAAGTTCGAACTTGAACTTGCGTCTATGTTGGGGTCTTGGGGGGGGGGGGGGGGGGGGGGGGGGGGGGGGGGGGGGGGGGGGGGGGGGGGGGGGGGGGGGGGGGGGGGGGGGGGGGGGGGGGGGGGGGGGGGGGGGGGGGGGGGGGGGGGGGGGGGGGGGGGGGGGGGGGGGGGGGGGGGGGGGGGGGGGGGGGGGGGGGGGGGGGGGGGGGGGGGGGGGGGGGGGGGGGGGGGGGGGGGGGGGGGGGGGGGGGGGGGGGGGGGGGGGGGGGGGGGGGGGGGGGGGGGGGGGGGGGGGGGGGGGGGGGGGGGGGGGGGGGGGGGGGGGGGGGGGGGGGGGGGGGGGGGGGGGGGGGGGGGGGGGGGGGGGGGGGGGGGGGGGGGGGGGGGGGGGGGGGGGGGGGGGGGGGGGGGGGGGGGGGGGGGGGGGGGGGGGGGGGGGGGGGGGGGGGGGGGGGGGGGGGGGGGGGGGGGGGGGGGGGGGGGGGGGGGGGGGGGGGGGGGGGGGGGGGGGGGGGGGGGGGGGGGGGGGGGGGGGGGGGGGGGGGGGGGGGGGGGGGGGGGGGGGGGGGGGGGGGGGGGGGGGGGGGGGGGGGGGGGGGGGGGGGGGGGGGGGGGGGGGGGGGGGGGGGGGGGGGGGGGGGGGGGGGGGGGGGGGGGGGGGGGGGGGGGGGGGGGGGGGGGGGGGGGGGGGGGGGGGGGGGGGGGGGGGGGGGGGGGGGGGGGGGGGGGGGGGGGGGGGGGGGGGGGGGGGGGGGGGGGGGGGGGGGGGGGGGGGGGGGGGGGGGGGGGGGGGGGGGGGGGGGGGGGGGGGGGGGGGGGGGGGGGGGGGGGGGGGGGGGGGGGGGGGGGGGGGGGGGGGGGGGGGGGGGGGGGGGGGGGGGGGGGGGGGGGGGGGGGGGGGGGGGGGGGGGGGGGGGGGGGGGGGGGGGGGGGGGGGGGGGGGGGGGGGGGGGGGGGGGGGGGGGGGGGGGGGGGGGGGGGGGGGGGGGGGGGGGGGGGGGGGGGGGGGGGGGGGGGGGGGGGGGGGGGGGGGGGGGGGGGGGGGGGGGGGGGGGGGGGGGGGGGGGGGGGGGGGGGGGGGGGGGGGGGGGGGGGGGGGGGGGGGGGGGGGGGGGGGGGGGGGGGGGGGGGGGGGGGGGGGGGGGGGGGGGGGGGGGGGGGGGGGGGGGGGGGGGGGGGGGGGGGGGGGGGGGGGGGGGGGGGGGGGGGGGGGGGGGGGGGGGGGGGGGGGGGGGGGGGGGGGGGGGGGGGGGGGGGGGGGGGGGGGGGGGGGGGGGGGGGGGGGGGGGGGGGGGGGGGGGGGGGGGGGGGGGGGGGGGGGGGGGGGGGGGGGGGGGGGGGGGGGGGGGGGGGGGGGGGGGGGGGGGGGGGGGGGGGGGGGGGGGGGGGGGGGGGGGGGGGGGGGGGGGGGGGGGGGGGGGGGGGGGGGGGGGGGGGGGGGGGGGGGGGGGGGGGGGGGGGGGGGGGGGGGGGGGGGGGGGGGGGGGGGGGGGGGGGGGGGGGGGGGGGGGGGGGGGGGGGGGGGGGGGGGGGGGGGGGGGGGGGGGGGGGGGGGGGGGGGGGGGGGGGGGGGGGGGGGGGGGGGGGGGGGGGGGGGGGGGGGGGGGGGGGGGGGGGGGGGGGGGGGGGGGGGGGGGGGGGGGGGGGGGGGGGGGGGGGGGGGGGGGGGGGGGGGGGGGGGGGGGGGGGGGGGGGGGGGGGGGGGGGGGGGGGGGGGGGGGGGGGGGGGGGGGGGGGGGGGGGGGGGGGGGGGGGGGGGGGGGGGGGGGGGGGGGGGGGGGGGGGGGGGGGGGGGGGGGGGGGGGGGGGGGGGGGGGGGGGGGGGGGGGGGGGGGGGGGGGGGGGGGGGGGGGGGGGGGGGGGGGGGGGGGGGGGGGGGGGGGGGGGGGGGGGGGGGGGGGGGGGGGGGGGGGGGGGGGGGGGGGGGGGGGGGGGGGGGGGGGGGGGGGGGGGGGGGGGGGGGGGGGGGGGGGGGGGGGGGGGGGGGGGGGGGGGGGGGGGGGGGGGGGGGGGGGGGGGGGGGGGGGGGGGGGGGGGGGGGGGGGGGGGGGGGGGGGGGGGGGGGGGGGGGGGGGGGGGGGGGGGGGGGGGGGGGGGGGGGGGGGGGGGGGGGGGGGGGGGGGGGGGGGGGGGGGGGGGGGGGGGGGGGGGGGGGGGGGGGGGGGGGGGGGGGGGGGGGGGGGGGGGGGGGGGGGGGGGGGGGGGGGGGGGGGGGGGGGGGGGGGGGGGGGGGGGGGGGGGGGGGGGGGGGGGGGGGGGGGGGGGGGGGGGGGGGGGGGGGGGGGGGGGGGGGGGGGGGGGGGGGGGGGGGGGGGGGGGGGGGGGGGGGGGGGGGGGGGGGGGGGGGGGGGGGGGGGGGGGGGGGGGGGGGGGGGGGGGGGGGGGGGGGGGGGGGGGGGGGGGGGGGGGGGGGGGGGGGGGGGGGGGGGGGGGGGGGGGGGGGGGGGGGGGGGGGGGGGGGGGGGGGGGGGGGGGGGGGGGGGGGGGGGGGGGGGGGGGGGGGGGGGGGGGGGGGGGGGGGGGGGGGGGGGGGGGGGGGGGGGGGGGGGGGGGGGGGGGGGGGGGGGGGGGGGGGGGGGGGGGGGGGGGGGGGGGGGGGGGGGGGGGGGGGGGGGGGGGGGGGGGGGGGGGGGGGGGGGGGGGGGGGGGGGGGGGGGGGGGGGGGGGGGGGGGGGGGGGGGGGGGGGGGGGGGGGGGGGGGGGGGGGGGGGGGGGGGGGGGGGGGGGGGGGGGGGGGGGGGGGGGGGGGGGGGGGGGGGGGGGGGGGGGGGGGGGGGGGGGGGGGGGGGGGGGGGGGGGGGGGGGGGGGGGGGGGGGGGGGGGGGGGGGGGGGGGGGGGGGGGGGGGGGGGGGGGGGGGGGGGGGGGGGGGGGGGGGGGGGGGGGGGGGGGGGGGGGGGGGGGGGGGGGGGGGGGGGGGGGGGGGGGGGGGGGGGGGGGGGGGGGGGGGGGGGGGGGGGGGGGGGGGGGGGGGGGGGGGGGGGGGGGGGGGGGGGGGGGGGGGGGGGGGGGGGGGGGGGGGGGGGGGGGGGGGGGGGGGGGGGGGGGGGGGGGGGGGGGGGGGGGGGGGGGGGGGGGGGGGGGGGGGGGGGGGGGGGGGGGGGGGGGGGGGGGGGGGGGGGGGGGGGGGGGGGGGGGGGGGGGGGGGGGGGGGGGGGGGGGGGGGGGGGGGGGGGGGGGGGGGGGGGGGGGGGGGGGGGGGGGGGGGGGGGGGGGGGGGGGGGGGGGGGGGGGGGGGGGGGGGGGGGGGGGGGGGGGGGGGGGGGGGGGGGGGGGGGGGGGGGGGGGGGGGGGGGGGGGGGGGGGGGGGGGGGGGGGGGGGGGGGGGGGGGGGGGGGGGGGGGGGGGGGGGGGGGGGGGGGGGGGGGGGGGGGGGGGGGGGGGGGGGGGGGGGGGGGGGGGGGGGGGGGGGGGGGGGGGGGGGGGGGGGGGGGGGGGGGGGGGGGGGGGGGGGGGGGGGGGGGGGGGGGGGGGGGGGGGGGGGGGGGGGGGGGGGGGGGGGGGGGGGGGGGGGGGGGGGGGGGGGGGGGGGGGGGGGGGGGGGGGGGGGGGGGGGGGGGGGGGGGGGGGGGGGGGGGGGGGGGGGGGGGGCGATGAGGCTGCGGTGGCGCGGAAAAGTCAAGCAACGGCGAGCTGCGGTGGCGCTTCGGTGGCGGGCGGCGCAGCGGAGCAACAACAGCAAGGAGGAGAAGAAGGAAGGAGAAGAGAGTGGAGAAGGGGGCGCGTGCGTTTGGCCGCTCCCCTTCCCCTACTTATACGGCTGCGGCAGCAATGCCAAAGAGGCAGATCATGGGGGGCATGGGGATTAACTGCGCCCACGCCCCGCACGTCCCCGTAATTCTCGCGCCATCATGGCGCGTCTTCAATTGGCCCCGGAAGGGCAGCCGCCCAACTCGGCCGCAGCGGATCCGCGCGCGTGCCGAGGCCCTGTAGTGGCGGGCCCAGGCCTGCGGCGACGTCCCGTCGCGCGCATGGGCTGGCAGGCCGGCCTGGCCTGCTGGCGCCGCGTGGCACGCGAGCAACGGGCGGCGGGCGCGCCGCCTGGTGGCAGACGGCTCCTCCCAGCCGGATGAAGCAAAGACACGAGACCTCTCGGAGTGGGAAACTGCTGAGGCACTCCGGCTTGAGCCGCGGTGCCTCACCAGCTTCAGGGACTACTGTCGAAGGGATTGACCACGGGTAACCTCATCGGCACCCCATAGCATTTCAAGACATCGGGGCCAGCGAAGCCCCTCGCACCTGCCGGACACACGGCCGGCTCCTTGGGCCGGCTAGCCCTAGCGGCCGGCTCCTAGATGACGGCGCACTCTCGAAAGGCAGCCTCAGGGGGCCGACTGCTAGCAGACGGCCCCTCCTCCCCTCGGAGTTTGCACCCTTTCATTACGATAAGACAGGGCGTGGCTACAGTGCGAGCTGACCAAGCGGTCGCTTGTCCGCACGGCGCGACGCTGTAGCTATGCGGCCCATGACATGGCTCTCGTCAGCACGGGCCATGCTCCCACGACGTGCGATCGGTACGGCCTGCAGGCGGCGGGCCCTACCTATCCATGAGCAACCAGAAGACGGCACTCCCCAAGAAGGCGGCCTCGGGGGCGGGCCGGCCTCCAACAGCCGGCCCTTCCCTCCTCTCGGAGTCCACGAGCCATTACACCGACAAGACAGAGCGTGGCTACAGTGAGCGCCGGCCAGGCGGCGAGACTATGGCCATGCGTCTCCTGACAAGGCCCCCATCATTAGAGGCGATGCTACAGTAAAAGGCAATCAGCATGGCCCGCGGGCGGCGGGCCCTACCTGTCGCCCGGTTCCTCGACAGCCGACGGGCCCCACCAGGCGGCGGGTCCCAGCAGCCGGCGGAGAACCCGGCAACCCCAGGCACTGACGGCCGGGACCTACACCCGACCGTATTACCATTGTACCCCTGGGGGTGGGCCTATATAAACCCCCCAGGCTCACCCATGCAAAGGGTGGAGCATCAGTTCAGCACCTACACCACCCACACTCACATAGCTAGGAGAAGCAAGATAGCTAGCCTTGCCCTTCTTCCTCCCCTAGCAATATAGCTCAAGGAGCAAGCTTGTAGCTACCCTTTGATCTTAGTCATCATGCGGAGACCCCGCAGAGCAGGACTAGGGGTGTTATCTCCTCGGAGAGCCCCGAACCTGGGTAAGTCTCGTGTGCGATCGAGCTCTCGCCCACTCCCGCTTCCAGGGCCCGACGACGTACTCCTGTCCCCATCCATGATAAGCCACCCCCTGGCATCTGTCGCGAGAATACGCCGACAGCCAGGATCCTCTCCTCCTCCTCGTTGGACAGTGGCGCGACTAGTGATGACTCCTCTCCGACCGCCGACGCGTGCGCCGAAGACTACTAACGACGCTTTGGGGACTCCAAGGGGAAGGGCTCGACGAGAAAATGGTCAAATCTGGCACCATCTCTCTGCAATTAGCTATATATCTAGTTTTATTTAGGCTAAAAACTTGATATTACTGTGATGAAGTTTTATCTACGATAATGTTGATCAAGTTGCATGAGCTGTATGGATTTAAGAGGCGAAATATGAGAGGGACGGCTGTGGAAGCAAAGACATGAGGGGTGGCCGGTCACTGTCTGCGGACGGGGTCAAATTTGACAAGTCAGGCTGTAGATGCTCTTAGAACATTGGTTAAACGCTAACTATCTTCTGATAAAAAATGTTTATTGTAGGATTTATCTAATTTTATTCAGGTCATCTGACCTGATAGTCACGCTCTGATCAAGCTCTCCTCTAAGGCCCGGCAAAAGCTTATCGCCAATCATCTTTGGCGGCCAGCTACCCATCGTCGCTTTGGCTACGTAGATCGCAAAAAAAAAGATTTTGTTTTTAATAACAAAAATGCTTCTCTTCTACAAATTATTTTTTATGTACGCACTCACTCACTTCCTATGTGGTCTATGGTACAACGAGTGAAGTACCAACCGCTGTTCAAGGCAGTCTGTACGTGGTTGGAGCAGATGGCTACGGAGGTTTTTTTCCTAACATGGTGGCAGCATAACCTCCGGATTGATCCACCAACAGTTTCGACATAGGCATAGTGTCGGTCTATAAGACTACTGTTGCCGTTTTGTTGGTTTGGTTCTTTGTACCAGACTTTCCGGGATTGGCTATGTGCAACTTAGTTATGCAGAGGCCGGGTGTCACTCATAATGATTTATATCCACTTGATGCTACAGTTGAGATAATAAAAACGCCCTTTATTGGAAAAGCTACCCATTATCGAGGTCGCCAAATCATGTTAAAGCAGAAGAAACCTCTGAGAGCCCCATATTGCTCAAAACAGAAGTGCTCTGTTTCCTCATCACAGAGGATGATGCCACCAGCCCCTGGTTAAGTAGTGCTGGAATACTAGTTTCTTGAATGGCACTTTCAGCTGGCTCCGACGCTATAGTGTAGTCTGCAAGCTCACTTTGTGCTGCATCAACAGATTTGAGCAGCAAAACCTTTGGCCTGTTCGGATGCTCCCTAGCAGCCTTCTCCCATGTTCCTCTTGTTGTTGGAGTGACTCTAGGGTCAAGAGTGATCTCCTTGAGATGTTTGAGATATTCTATTTTGAGGTCAGAAAGGCCATGCAGATCTTTACAGAGCAGCTGGAGTGTGACAAGGAATGGCAGAGCCCCTTCTTCTATTGTAGGGAAAGTTGGACATTGCAGCTCCAAAGAAAGGCGTAGAAGCCTGCAGAACGCCTGGTCTTTTACGATGAACTTGTCAAGGTCATGAGCAACCAGTTTCAAGTACTGCAGGTAGCTCAAATTACTCAAAGCTTCAAGAACACCCGTTGTCAATTTAGTAGACGAAAGGCATAACTCCCTGAGGCCCCGAAGTGACACAACAAACTGAGGAAGTGCAGCCAAGTCACCGTGCAATTTCAGTGAGCTGAGGTAGCAGGGTCCTTTTAAGGAATTCAGGAGCTCTTCATAGCATTTGCCGAAATGAAGCGATAGAGAGCGAGAACCAATATTTGCCTGCTTTTCATCCTCAATGAACTGCTGAATGGCCTGCCTAAGATCAGTTCGGTCACCGCAGCCTGCAGGCAACTCACACAAAATCTTCACCTTACTCAGTTTATTCATATAACCCATAAGATGCAGGAACCCTCCACTTCCGTCGGTAATAAATCCTGCTAGCGTTTCTAAGTTACTTCTTCCTTTGGAGAGAAACTCGTGTACTTCACTTTTTGGCTTGACTATATCTGTAAGCTTAAACTTCCCAAATAAGTGAATTAAAGACGGCAACTGGAAGACTTCTACATGTAGTATCTGTACCTTTGTTCTCCTTACATCAAGTGATACCATCCTGCAGTTCACTATTGTCTTGCATAAAGTGTAAACAAATAGTTCGATTGACATCTTTTGAACCATTTTAATAACAATCTTTATCAATTTCCTCACTTGATGCTGGTTCATGAATATCTCATTGCCCCATATGCAGAAAGGGTCGAAGTGTGGATCTTTGGCAATGGCATATGTACCTAAAAGCACCAAGTTAATATTAGAACCTAAACAACAATTGCAAAATGATGTAGTACAATACTCCCTCCATCCTATTATATAAGATCTTATTACATGTATATCTAGACATCATCAGAACATTAAGGTAACACTCTTCCTTGTTGCTATGTAGCCTGGGATTGCATATTTAGTCATTCAGTACAATGCATGTTGCTATGTGGCCTCAGATATATTAGATATGGCCCTAGTAAACCTACCGATAAATGGGTTACAGATATATTCAGTGAAATGTCCGATTCGACGATTAATCCCTTATCAGCCCCCAGGCTATATGGTACCAGCTACCGATATCCTGAACAGTGAGTATATATAAGCAATGCGATGAAACTAATCTTGATGGTAAACAACAGTTGTTCTCGATATTGTCATGTATGAGTACATATAAAGGCATGTTAAGCACAACAGGCTAAACATCAACCAAATATAGCCATGGTAGACAACATAATCTACAAATGATAGCTTCAGTGTGCAGGTTTAAGCATGCTAGTTAAGCAAAACAAGAAGTGGAAAGGTGTGTTAACTGCAACAGGCATAACATTTAAAAACAAGCAAATATAATCATTCAAACTGGTATTGTGTAGGTCTAAAGTACACTAGTTATTGTAAAAAAATGAAAAAGCATGTTAACTGCAACATCCTTAACAGCAACCAAATATCGTAATTCATAGTGGTATTGATGAAATTGAACTACACGGCAAATAGTTGCACATATAGAGCATCACATTGTGAAGAACTGAAATAAACAAGGCATAAGGCCATCTCTAGCCGATCCTTTAAAAGTTTATGGACTAAAACCCTTAGTGGATATATATATACTCCAGCAATTTTTGGCCGTTTCTAGTCGATCCCCTAAACTTAACGTTGTAAACTTCAATTTGATCAAGTTCAAAGCAGGTTCAACCGAAAGTAGCATGCATTCAAACATAAACATAGATAGTCTTGCATAACCGAACATAAAACATAAATTTAAACTAAGCTAAACTACTTTCGGTCGAAGTGGAGGTCGAGCCAATCCTTCCTCGTCAGGTACGGTGTGCCGTGAGCCGGGTCCGGGCCAGTGCCGTCGTCGGGGTCGTTGGGGAAGGCACTCCTCCACTCGTTGACGTCGATCTCCTCATCCTCATCGCCCACCTCGATGCCCTCCGTGCCGCTGTCCTCGCTGCCTTTGACCTCATCATCGGAGGAGAGAACGATAACCTCACTGCCCTCCGTGCCAGCAAAGATCACCTGCTCCGCCTCCACGAGCTCCGGGTGCTGCCGGCGGAGCTCTTGCATGTAGGCCTCGTCGGCGACCTCGGCCTCGAGGTGCTCCCATGCCTCGCGGTCCTCCCGCGCCATAGCCGAGCTCACCACCCCTGGCTCTGGCGGAACGAGGTCGATCGGACATGTGCTGAAGGGGAAATTGAGCCTAGCCGCCACGCCGTGGTAACGGACCTGCCAGCTGTCGTACCCCATGGCCGCGAGGTCGGCCGTGTGGAAGCTATCGAGCCACTGGCGGGTGTGAGTCTCCCGATCCGTAATCTCGGTGACCCACGTCCCCCACCGCCGCTGCAGGACCCCGAGGTAGGACCTCGTCGATGGCCGGGCCCAAGGAAGGACGGGGAAGTCCTCGAACTGGCGTAGGGGCACGGCGGTGGGCGGATCGGGCGACCGGCGACGGCGTATTGATAAAGAGCATGCGGAGGACAACGGGGACACCTTGGCGGCCACCTCACCGGCATCGGGCCAAGAGGCTGCGATAAACCTCTTTTGGGCCATTGGCTCCTCGAGCTCCCCGGCACACAGGCAGAGGTTGAGGATGGTGGTGGCGGCGGTGAACTACCGATGGTTTCGAGCAAGGGAGGGGTGGTGTGTGTCTGTGTGAGCGGAGGTTTTGGGGAGTGTGTGGTTTGTGTGGAGGGAGGGCGGGGGGGGGGGGCAAGTGTTGTTTGAGGAAATACTGCGGCAACTTAAAATTTTACTAGGCGGGAGTAAAATGCCGGGCTACTGAAAATTTGGATCAAGGGCGAGCAGATATTTTTGAGATTGCGAGGGATGCAGAGCCGGGAGTAACAAGGTGGGGCTACTGAAAATTTGAATCAAGGGCGAGCAGATATTTTTGAGATTGCGAGGGATGCAGAGGCGGGAGTAACAAGGCAGGGCTACTGAAAATTTGAATCAAGGGCGAGCAGATATTTTTGAGATTGCGAGGGATGCAGAGGCGGGAGTAACAAGGTGGGGCTACTGAAAATTTGAATCAAGGGATTGAAGTAGAGTGGGAGTAACAGACATCGCACACGGTCTGCACATACTAATCGTGTGCTATCAAACATAAAAACCTTCCAGGTGGTAGATATTTTCGAGATTACGAGGCAGTAGATATTTTCGGGAGCAGGAGGCAAGCCTCGTGGAGCCCAATCTACTGTGCTGATGTGAGTGACTACAGGGGCATGGGTGTGGCACACGGGTAGTCTGACCGAACCGTGTCTGTTGCGTACCCAATCGCAGATGGTTTCTGCATCCAACTCGTGTGCTGTTTATAAATTTGGCAAAAAGAATAACGCGGGAAAGGGTTAGAACACGAACACACTTGCATGTGGACCAAATATATGTATGAAAAGGGTGGTTTGATGTTCGAATACCCAATGCACAACTTTGATGTGGCACCTGTCGCACAAAGCGCACAGTATTGCTAGTTAGCCACCCCCTACGAACCCCACTTCGTGTCGGCAGTAAGGGAATCCTAGCTATGAATGCATGCCCCCGGATAGTTAGGTTTGAAATCTCACCCTACCATAACACAAAACCTATAGGAGTCCATCATATATATGGTCAAACTTCCCCTTTCGCTTCCGGACAAAGGTGGACTGTGTGACGACCCACAAATGTGTGTTTGTGGCGGGAGATGGGTGAGTCCACATACGAACCACCTGCGGGTGGCCCTATACTACATGTATGAAAAGGGTGTGGTGTGATATTTAACTACCATTCACAACTTTGATGTGGCACGTGTGCCTCGCAAAATAGCCGGACATCCCCGACCCCACGGAGGTTGCGGGTAGTGCGAAGTAGCCCCTCCCCCCCCCCCCCCGGGGGGGGGGCCCCCCCCCCCCACACACACATGTGTCGGGGGGAGGGCATCTCATCAAGATGTACTGTAACACAGACCGAACATAGTCCAACTTGATCGTATAACCTCTCTCGCTCGTTGTTGGTCAAAGCAATGGACGTCCACACGGCCCCGCAAAATGGGCTAGCTTGTCGCCGATAAACTCACGAGGGAGTACTGTCTGAAGACAAAACCCACTCTGTGCATGTGGCCCAATTATGTATATGGAAGTGGTGTGTGTGCTGTTTGAATACGCAGTGCGCAAATTTGATGTGGCACCATGCTTTGGAACCGTAAAATCCCCACACTGATCGAGGGTTCACGATGCGTAGAATGCATGCGCTCAAACTTAATTAGGCCTAGAATGATCAACCTACTATACGGTAACACGAACCAAAGAAGAAGAATCCACCCTGGTAACCTTTCTCATCGTCGGTCGAAATGATGGACGTCCACGTGGGCCCACGAATATATATATTTATAGGCTTGCCGCCCATAAGCAAGCGAGTGAGAGTGTCCAAAAACAACCAGTGCATGCATGTATCCCAAACATATTTATGGAGGTGCGTGATGCATGCATATGTGTTGAATACCTAATGCACAACATTGATGTGGTACATGCGTTCAAAATCGCATAGGTCCCCACACAGAGCAAGAGGTTCATGACGTGCCGTGTGCTTGCCCCACCCCCCCCCCTTCGATCCAGCGGGATGGATTCATGTGTACTACACATGCGCTATTATATATGTAATCTCACATCATGACCTATATTGCGAGACAAACAAAAAATTAATCCCCTCCTAAGTCAAAACAACTAACCTCTCTCGTTGTCGGTGAAAGTGATGGACCAAGCGAGCCGACAGATGGAAGCATCGCCGATAACCATGTGGGTGAGTGCCACAGGACAACCACCATCGCTTGCATGTGTGCCAAAACATATATATGGAGAGGTGTGTGGTTGTCATGTTTTGAATACCTAATGCACAACCTTTGATGTGGCATTTGCCTCAAAAACCACAAAGTCCACACAGAGTGAGATTCATGTGTGACACCTAGTGTATGTTGGTCCCATCCCCACTTTGACACGTACTATATATATACTCCTACCCTAACACAGCCCCAAAAGAATTAATCCTCCTTGTTCGTCAAATGTGCCTCTCTCTCGTTGGGTCAAAGTGATGGAGGACGACCTTGCGGGCCCACAGATGGAAGCGCCGCACGCGAGTGAATTCCTATAGGGCAACCACCGCCTGCATGGTATTGCATGATGTTTGAATACCAATGCACAACTTTGATGTGGCACCTACCTCGGGAACCAAAAAGTCCCCACATGGAGCGAGGTTATGACACACGCACACACACACACACACACACACACACATATATATATATATATAGAGAGACTATACATGTTGCCCCTCTTTGAAATGTACTACATACTCCTACCGTGCATATACGTAACACAAACAAAAAAGAACCATCCTTGTTGGTCAAATTAACCTCTCTTCTCGTTGTACGTTCAATTGATCGACGAAGACCTCGCGGGCCCACAGAGAGTCACACGCGAGCGAGTGTCATAGGACAACCACCGCATGCATGTTGTCGTGTGTTGTGTGATGTTTGAATACCCAATGCACAACTTTGACGTGGCACATGCTTCGCAAACCGGAAACGCATGCACTACACAGAGGTTCACGATGCGTATATAGCCCCCCTCACTTCGAGCCGGTGGGAGGGACTCATGTGTACACACGTGCCCGAACTTTGATATGGAATCTCACCACATAACACACATGCCAAAGATGAATCCACCTTCGGTCCGATGCCTCTCGTTGTCGGTGGAAACTAAAAACCTTTGCGGGCTAACGAATGTGTACGTCGCTGCTAACCGCATGAGGGAGTATGTCCGAGAGGACCACCAATGCATGCATGTGGCCTGAACATGTATGTATGAAAGGATTATGTACTGCTTTAAATAACCAATTCAGGACTTTGGTGTGGCATATATACATGACTCACAAAATGATCAATAATCCCAGGAGGCTCGCAACTAGTAGTGTAATGATGGACCCCCCCGGGGGGCACACACACACAGAGACACACATCCCGCACCACCACCTCCACTCTGAGGACACATGTCAAACTTTTTCTGCAGTGAACATATGACCAAAGGAGTGTCATGTTAAAATTTGAAAAAAAAACCAGAGATCATTCGACCCGTTTTATACATTGATTGATTTCCTAGGGATTTAATGTGCAAAAATCAAATTTGAGCTACATGTGCACCAAAATGGATTGCAAAATCATATCTGTGTCCCTGGGTGCATGTTTCTTCGTGAAAGAAATTTCAAAACATTGAGAATGTTGATTTTTAAAATTCAGTAAATCCAAAACTTAATTAAAATTCATGAAACTTATCGTGGTGTCATATGTGGACACCAGTAGACTGTGATATTGTATTTTTTCATCAAATTTGAGACAAGTTTTGATATAATCTACTTACAAACGGGAGATTGTTACTAACTGGCAACCAATATCTCATACGGAATATTTATTCGGACCATGTGCTTTAGAGCGTGCCATGCTTCGGTTAAGCAGTAAAGCGGCAGAATGAATCATCAAAATACAAAAAAAAAATATACGTGCCGCCACGCGCCCCGTGTGGCGTGCGAGCAGGTGTGAGTTGACAGGACGCATGCGAGCAGTCCGCCGCACAGGCAGCCCGAGAGGCGTGCGTGCAGGTGTGTGAATCGACGGGAGGCGTTTTTGCTGCGTAGTGTCACTGGGAGGCGTGCGAGTAGCTGTGTGAAATGATGGTATATGAATGCCAGAAGTCCACCGCGCTGGCTCACCGGGAGGCGAGACAGCCTTTGGCCGCCGCCCGCCTCGCTCCCACTGGTCCGTATTAATGGTGCGCCCGAGCCGCCGGCCATAATAGGTGGCCTCATCCCCGGTCCACAATGGTCACCAACGTCTAGACTCTGGAGTGTATGAGGATGCCGCCGAAGTGCACCATCGGAGGGAGTGGCGACGCCGGGCCTGGTGAAGCACCCGCGCAATGCGTGAAGCTGGGCAAAGAGGTTGCCGTCGCCGCTGACGAGGTCTCGCGTGGGCAGCAGCACGACCTTGACTTCGTCGGCGCCGTCGTGCCCCCCCCCCAGCCGGAGCCGGAGGTCAACAGCAACTCCGGCAACAACTGCGACTCCGACGGAAAACCGGTTAGTCATCTATATACCCATTTGTGCGGCAAACATATCATGTGTTTTCTCTAGTTACTCCCCCTCCCTAATTTTTTTGGAATACGAATTGTATGGTTATGTTCTCTCAATCCATGAAATCAGAGTAATTAAGATCCGTTAGATGCACGTAGTGTATTGATTGTTTGAATGGTATCCGTATAGGGTTAGTGATTAATTGTTTGTTCTCTACAAATGATTTTTGCTAATAATCCAACTAGGGTTAGCGTGCGTGCTAATAATTCATGGCCAGATCTTGAGAATTGATTTTGAATGTCCTACATATATGTTTGTGCCTTTTTTTCTTCTTCTAGATCTTGAGAATTGATTTTGAATGTCCTACATGTATGTTTCTGCCTTTTTTTTTCTTTTAGATTGGTATGTACATAGATGAGGCTCCGGCCAGTGCCATCCGGCCAGCGCCACCACCGGATGTAGATCTTGGACCTGGCAGTGCGGCCAGAAGCGGCCACGCCCCCTGGACCTGAGGAACCAGTAGAATCTCCGGCGGACCACATCAGCGATCTCCCGGACGCCATCCTTGGGGAGATCATCTCCCTTCTCCCCACCAAGGATGGCTGCCACACACAAGTCCTCGCATCTCGGTGGCGCACTCAATGGCGCGCCGCATCTCTTAATGTCGACTATCGTTAGCTATCTGTCGATGATGATTCTGAACTCCTCGGAGCCATCATCTCCTCCCACCAGGGCTCCGTTCAACGCATCTGCATCCCAGCATGCTACATGCTGGACATACCCTGCACGGTGGCTGCCTGGCTGACATCCTGTCAATTCGATAAACTTCAGCAGCTTGAGTTCTACCATTACTACAGTGATGGGTTACCACCCAATGCTGCATCTGTGCCCTCACCACCGATGCTCATCTCATGGTTTTCCTCCTCTCTCCACACCGCCACCTTGACCAGGTGCCATCTAGCAGACAATCTGGTACAAATGCTTCGACTCCCACTGCTGAAAAAACTTGCGCTTGTGTTGGTTGATCTGTCAGTGGCCTCACTGCACAGCATCATCCACTCCAGCTGCCCTGCGCTGGAGCGTTTGGTGCTTGTTTTTGGAATAGGAATCCATATCCCTTGTCTCAAAATAAAGTCGCCTCACCTTGTAAGCATTGGAATTCGTTTTGAAGGACAGGAGCTCATCATCGAAGATGACCCTTCACTTCAAAGGTTGCTCCTTGATTGTTGTTATAAACCTTCGCAAATAATTGTGGTCTCTGCGCCTAAACTGGAGACCTTGGGTGCAATTCATGATGGTGTTTGCCTCCACACCTATTGAGGTACTGTATATTATTCACGTATACTTTTGTAATTTGCATTTTTCATTTGTGTGCATAAGTTAAGTATCATCTTGGAGTACACTTTCAGTGCTAATATTATGTTCTATGCTCAATGAAGAGCTTGTCCATCCTATCAGTGGTGGTGGATTCTGTCAAGACCTTATATATGTATGTGGTGTTTTGATCTCAACATCATTATTGCCTTGTTGCAATGCTTTCCATGTCTGGAGAATTTGTATATAAAGGTGATGATTTCACGCACATTGAAAGCCCATATATAATGTACTATAATTAATCATTCAGCTATCACTCTTTCAACATAATCTTTTTTAGACATTAACTGTTTTCAATCTTCATCTCTATTTAGGCACTAACACATGGAGAAAAAGGTATAACCAATCGATGGCTCAAGAAGCACCGGGATTTTCTCAGATCTCATGACATTCGTTTGAAGACAGTAACGCTGGAAGGATATGCATCCAACAATGCAAACACTAGCTTTGTCACATTCTTCATGTTGAATGCGAGGGCACTATTATCCATGAGGATTAAGTTTTTTGACAAGAAATTTCTCACGGCTGCAAGTGTTGAACAGCATAAAAAGAAGTTTCAGGTGGACCTAAGGGCTTCTGATCGTGCTCGGCTTCTATTTACAACAACTTGTCGTCATCATGGAGCAATAGAAATTTTGTACTGGGATCTTGATTTTATGGATCAGACCGATCCATTTGATTGTGACTGCCGAAAACTTTGGTTGAGTTAGATGTCATTGTCCTGTTCAATCTGGATTTTGTCTAAACCTGATGAGCAATTAATCCTCCTGCTTTTATACTGTTTGTAAGCCGGAGTTAGATATTGTTGCCCTTTTCAACTCGGCTTTGACCCATATTTTCTTTCATACTAGGCCAATGGCTTGCCATTTCTTTAATTAAGACATAAATATTATAAGCATTCACAACATAGGGAAAGAACATCACTCTCGCGGGATCCTTGAGATCTTTGTTCATTACAGAACCCGCAAGTTCTTAGCGCCCACCAGCACCCACAAACTTATTTTCAGCTAGCACACCAAATGGGCTGTAATTCTTAATAAGAAAAGCTGCATGGTAGTGACAGATTTGGATTTGTCATTTGGGACCCACGAGGAAAAAGTCTATCCAGGGCGGTTCCGACTCGACAGTAAACATTGAGAAACATGGTTGTAAAATTACTGTAAATCCAAAACTCGCCTCAAAATCATGAAACTTGGCATTGTGTTATGACATGGCACCAACATGCTGTGGTAAAAAATTAGTCCAATTTGGGACAAGTTTTGGTATAAACTTCTTACAAACCGGAGCTTCTCTCAAAAAAGGCTCATGGTTCCGAGAGGGAACTTGTCACCTATGTGTGCGAAACGACATACGCTGTCTCTTCCCGCCTTGATTTATTTTATAGAGGCAACATGCAACTATAGGAGCATCGTCCTAAAAATATGAAATTATTCAGGGTTTGTTTTGCCTTTTTATACATTATTTGAGTTTTCTAGGCATTTTGGAACATACTTTGGTGTGTGCAAAGGTCATGTGTGTACTAGCCACCTATGTAATTTGATGTTCAATCTGTTTATGGAATCAAGTCCTTATAAGTTATAAGTATATATGTTGTTGTTCTGTGTGCAATGACATCGCACACGGACCATACTAGGGAACCCGTCGGTGATGATTTCATCAATCGCTGACAATTGTATACCAGCAAGTGTTTGACCACAACACACACGGCTTATTAGCAGCAATCATCTGTATTATTATTGGTCTTCGCACACATTTCTGGTTACAGACCTGTTTGCCGCGTATCACACACATCTTGTTAAATTGAACCATTTCCGTTCTCTTGGCTCAAAGCAAACAGTTCATCCGAGTGAACCGTATGTCGTATATCGCACACACCTTGATATGGCTGACCGTTTCTTTTGTGTTGCCTAATCACAAATAGTTCATCCGAGTGAACTATATGCTATATACCGCACACGCCTTCATCTGGCTGCCCATTTCTGTTGTTCTGCCTCATCACAAATAGTTCATTGAACTCAACCGTATGCCTAGCATCGCACACGCAACTAAAATCTGAACCGTGTTTGATGTATCCGCCATCACAAACGTTTTGCACCTTTTTTGATGTTTTTTTACATCACCGTTTGTGATTAATGCATCACACACAGTTTCGTCGAAGGGTCTCTGATTGTAGTGTCGCGTTAGCAGCATCCTGCAGTAGTGTGGTGAACTAGATGGTAGTCGACCAGTCCAGCTTCTTAATAGGTTTTGCTTCAATCCACTTAGTAAACTTGTCGACTGCCACCAATATATGAGTGAAGCCACTCGCCCCGGTCCGGAGAGGGCCGATCATGTCAAGTCCCCAAACGGTGAATGGCCAAATGAGGGGGATCGTCTTCAGCGCAGACGCCAGCTTGTGCGACTGGTTCACGTAGAACTGGCACCCGACTCATTGGTCCACTATGTCTCGGGCTGCCTCATTGGCGCGGGGCCAACAAAAACTGTCCCGGAATGCCTTGACGACCAACGTCCAAGAGGACACGTGGTGACCGCAGGTTCCCGAGTGAATCTCCTGCAAAATATGTTGCCCTTCCTCTGGTGAAATGCAGCGCTGAGTGACTCCATAGGTGCTCTTTTTGTAAAGCTGGTCGCCCATGACGATGAAGGTTTTCGATCGGCAGACGATCTGACAAGCCTCCACCTCATCCTTCGAGAGTTCTTGCCTGAGCAAGTAAGCAATGTATGGTTCGGTCCATTCGGGAGTGATTACAAGAACCTCTTGGACCAGGTCGATTATCGCGGGGATGTAAACCTCAGTCAAATTTGATGGTCCGACTGGTTGCGGGGGCTCCTCCATGAAAGGGTCTTCTTTGATCGTGGGCGAGTGTAGGTGCTCCAGGAATACATTCTTAGGGATTTCCTTTCGAGTGGAACCAATCTTGGCCAAGTCATCAGCTGCCTGGTTCTTGAGTCACAGAATATGATGGAGCTCCAGTCCTTTAAAGTTCTTTTCCAGTTTCCTGACGACATTGCAGTAGCCTGTCATCGCCGAACTCCAGATATCCCACTCTTTCATGACTTGGTTGACCACCGGATCCGAGTCACCATAGACCATCAGTCGGCGGATCCCGAGAGAGATCGCCATGTGCATCCCATACAGAAGAGCTTCATACTCGGCCTCAGTGTTGGAGGAATCAAAGTGTATATGAAGCACATAGTTGAGTCGGTGGCCTTTAGGGGACACTAGGACCAGTCGGGCCCCGGAGCCATGGAGCATCTTGGAGCCATCATAGAACATCGTCCAGTGCTCCCGAAGACTTGGGACAGACTGCTCTTGCTCCATCCACTCGGCCAGAAAATCCACTAGGGCATGTGACTTGATGGCTTTCTTGGCTTCAAACTTGATGTCCAAAGGAAGGAGTTCGATGGCCCACTTCGCCACTCGGCCCATGGCATCTCTGTTATTCATGATCTCGGACAAAGGAGCGTCGCTTATCACCATGATCGAGTGCTCTTGAAAGTAATGAGCCACCTTGTTTACAGTCAGATAAATCCCGTATACCAACTTCTGGTAATTCCGGTACCTTTGCTTGGAGGGAGGCAGAACTTCTGAGATGTAGTAGACCGATCGTTGGAGCTTGAAAGCTTTGCCTTGTTCTTCGCACTCCACAGTGAGCACAATGCTATAAACTTGGCTTGTGGCCATGATGTATAAGAGCAAGGGCTCTTTGTTGCTCGGGGTAGCTAGCACCGGCTGGGTGGAGAGCAAGGCCTTGAGTTCCTGGAACGCGGCCTGCTGATCGCTCGTGTCCGCGTCAGTATTTTCCCCGAAGAGGAAGGGATGATGCAGCACAGCTACAGTAGGTATTTTCCTCAGTGATGAGACCAAGGTTATCGAACCAGTAGAAGAACCACGCAACACTATGTAAATGGTACCTGCACACAAAGAACAAATACTTGCAACCCGACGCGTAAGAGGGGTTGTCAATCCCTCCGGGGTAAAAGATACATAAATTTGTAGTAGATTGGATAAATAGTTCTCACGGAAATGCAAAATAAAATAAATAACAAAAAATTGCAGCAAGGTATTTTTGGGTTTTTGGAATAATAGATCTGAAAATAAAAAGAGGCAGATAACAGATCGGAAAGCAAATATGATAAAGAATAGACCCCGGGGCTGTAAATTTCACTAGTGGCTTCTCTCGAGAAAAATAGCATACGGCGGGTAAACAAATTACTGTTGGGCAATTGATAGAACTTCAAATAATTATGACGATATCCATGCTATGATCATTACATAGGCATCACGTCCAAGATTAGTAGACCGACTCCTGCCTGCATCTACTACTATTACTCCACACATCGACCGCTATCCAGCATGCATCTAGTGTATTAAGTTCATGGAGAAACGGAGTAATGCAATAAGAACGATGACATGATGTAGACAAGATCTATTCATGTAGGAATAGATCCCATCTTGTTATCCTGAATAGCAATGATACATACGTGCCATGTCCCCTTCTGTCACTGGGATTGAGCACCGTAAGATCGAACCCATCACAAAGCACCTCTTCCCATGGCAAGAAAAATTGATCTAGTTGGCCTAACTAAGCCAAAGATTCGAAGAAGAAATATGAGGCTATAAGTAATCATGCATATAAGAGATCAAAACTCAAATAACTTTCATGGATAGAATAGATCTGATCATAAACTCAAAGTTCATCGGATCCCAACAAACACACCGCAAAAAGAGTTACATCAAATAGATCTCCAAGAGACCATTGTATTGAGAATCAAAAGAGAGAGAGAAAGCCATATAGCTACAAACTACGGACTCATAGGTCTACAATGAACTACTCATGCATCCTTAGAGAGGCACCAATGAGGATGATGAACCCCTCCGTGATGGTGTCTAGATTGGATCTGAGGTTTCTGGAATTTGCGGCTGTTGGAATTGTGTTTCGTTGACTCCCCTAGGGTTTTTGGATTTTTGGGCTATTTATAGAGCAAAGAGGCGGTGCGGGAGGCCACCGAGGTGGGCACAACCCACCAAGGCACGCCTGGGCCCCCAGGCTCGCCCAGGTGGGTTGTGCCCCCCTCGGGGCACCCCTCTGGTACTTCTTCGGCCCAAGTTGTTACTTCTGGTCCAAAAAAATCTCCAAAAAGTTTCGCTGCATTTGGACTTCGTTTGGTATTGATTTTCTGCGAAGTAAAAAACATGCAAAAAACAGCAGCTGGCACTGGGCACTATGTCAATTGGTTAGTCCCAAAAAATGATATAAAGTTGCTATAAAATGATTGTAAAACATCCAAGAATGATAATATAACATCATGGAACAAGCAAAAATTATAGATACATTGGAGACGTATCACCTGCGCTTCGGGAGTCCACTTGAACCTATCAGATTTCTTCATCAGTCGGTAAAGCGGCATGGCCTTTTCACCAAGTCATGAGATGAACCTATTCAGGGCTTCCAAGCAGCCTATGAACCTCTGTATGTCATGTAGACGTTCGGGTTGTTTCATTCGGACAATTGCACCGACCTTCTCGGGGTTGGCATCGATCCCACATTCAGAAATAAGGAAACCAAGTAACTTGCCAGCAAGGAACCCAAAAGTACACTTAGCTGGATTGAGCTTTATCCCAAACAGACGCAGGTTCATGAAAGTCTCAACGAGGTCTGTCAGGAGGTCGGAACCTTTCTTGGACTTGACCACGATGTCATCCATGTAGGTCTCCATGTTCTTGCTGATCTGCTTTTGCAAGCACTTTTGAATCATGCGCATGAAAGTTGCCCTGGCGTTCTAGAGTCCGAATGGCATGGTGATATAACAGATGCACCCGAATGGGGGTGATCAATACTATTTTTATTTCATCCGGAACATACATTCGGATCTGGTGGTACCCGGAGTACGCATCCAGAAACGAGAGTCGCTCACACCCGGCGGTAGAATCTACTATCTGATCTATGCGAGGGAGAGGAAAATGGTCTTTCGGGCAGGCCCGATTGATGTGCTTGAAGTCGATGCACATCCGGAGGGAGTTATTCTTCTTCGGCACCATTACGACGTTAGCGACCCACTCGGAGTGGTACACCTCTCGGATGAACTCGGCGGCCAAGAGTCGCATGATTTCCTCGTCAATCACCTTGCGCTTCTCTGTGGAGGGGCGTCGTAGGTGTTCTTTGACAAGCTTCATCTTCTAGTCGACACGGAGTCTGTGCTTAGCCAGTTCCCTAAATACACCCGGCATGTCAGAAGGCTTCCATGCAAAGATGTCCCAGTTCTCACGGAGGAACTGGATGAGCTCGCCTTCCTATTTCCTATCAAGCGTGGTTGAAATGTTGGTCGGGGCAGCACTCAGATCCTCATGATGCACTGGCTTCGTCTCTCCAGCTGATTGGAAATCTGATTCCATAGTCGGCTTCTTAGACTTTAGTAGATCACTCGAATCCACTGCCTTCTTATACTCATCCAACTCGGCCAGCGCCATGTGGTCATCAGCAATTTGGGAGCCCTTCTGGAGGCACTCCTTAGCTAGCTTTCGATTGCCCATGATGGTGATCACACCATTCGGCCCTGGCATCTTAAGTTTAAGATACACATAACATGGTCTGGCCATGAAGCGTGCGTAGGCGGCCTACCCAGGATGGCATGGTAAGCACTCCGAAAATCCATGACCTCGAAGGTTAGTCGCTCCTTCCTGAAGTTTTTCTCGCCGCCGAATACGACATCGAGGGTGATCTGTCCGAGTGATTTGGCCTTCTTCCCGGGGATTACCCCATGGAACTGCATGTTACTCTTGCTGAGTCGGGACATTGGAATGCCCATTGCCTCCAGGGTGTCGGCATAGATGATGTTGAGCCCGCTGCGACCGTCCATCAGAACCTTGTGCAATCGGACTCCTCCTATCGCTGGATCGACCACCAAAGCCTGCCGCCTGGGGGTCGGTATATGGGCTGGTGATCCGACTGATCAAAGGTGACGGGTGTCTCGGCCCAGTCGAGATAATTTTTGACAGTTAGAACTGCCATGTTAACCTCTCGGTTTATGACTTGAGGCGGCTCTTTCTTTCGACGTCGATGAGGATCATCAGGACTTTTTTGATGTTGGGGTACCCGGAGGTGCCCTTCCCTCCGTCATCATCGTCGTCCTCATCCTTGTCCCTAGAGGGATATTGCCACATTTCTTGCTTGAGGAGCCGACACTCCCGAGTGGTATGCTTGGGCAAAGTCAAGTTGTCTTCTTCGTCTTTCTTGGTATGGACCTGGCAAGGCTGATCAAGGATGTCACTCTTTGGAGCAACTCCATTCCTTCTTTTGCTTCGGCTAGTGTCATGGTTTTGTCACGGCAGATGTCCTCATGCAAGGACTTAGTCGTGAGGCCATCGTCGCGAGGTAGTAGCTTGAACGGGGTTGATCAGAATCGAAAGACAAGGGTTTACCCAAGTTCTGCCCCTCTCAATGGAGGTAATAGCCTACTTCCTGCTTGATTGGTATTGATAATGATGATCTTGATTACAAGGGTCCGACTTGGCTAATCTAGTACTCGAGATATTGTAACTTAGTCCTTCCTGCCTCAGGGGCTCCCCTTTATATATAGGTCGAGGCCCTGGGCCTACAACAGGGTCCGGGTCATATCACAACCTGTGCCCCAATATGCTTCCTACTTGTCTTGTTTCCTAAGTAAGGAAACTTCCTTCGGCGTCATGGCAAGTATTAGCGACTTATACTTCTGGGCCATGAGTCGGCCCGCCCAGTCGACTCATCTCCTGGGCTTTGAACTTGAGGGCGCCTCAGCCCATCGCAGAACCATACTTCTGAAGTTGCCATATAATGACCCGGCACTAAACGGGCGGGTCATGTTGCGGGGTTATATCCCCAACATTAGCCTCCAGATTGATTTGAATTTATTCATGTCAATCTTCGGACTGATAATAATTCTGGGTCATCTTCCTTTTGAACCTGCATTGTGACCGGTCATAGATTCCGGCTTATGATACCTCCACACTTGTTACTCTTCCATCTTTTTGAACCATGATGTCATCTTCCGGAATTCCAGGAGCTCCAGCGTGGCATCATAACGAATATTTTGCGTATATCTGTCAGGCCCAAAAATCGAGACGTCCTTTACTCAAAAAGTTATTGTGTCTCCTCTATTTTCACGCCTGTCTCTTCTCCTTCTCTTTTCCTTATAAATATACCCGAGGGGATTCTTTTTCCACTTTTACCACTTCACCCACTCGCTTCTTCTTCTTCCTCGTGTCTCATCCGCTCGCGACCAGAGCTCTGTCACCGCGTGACCTCGGGGCTCCGGCGACATCAACTGCTCCTTCGACACCGTGTGCGCCACCGTCGAAGCTGCTCAAGAAATGCCCCAAAGCTTCCGCCGCATCCAGGTACGCCTCATTTCTCTCTTAGATCTGCAGCAATCCCCCTTTTTACCTAGTTCATCAGGGTTCATCAGTGTTCATCGAACTATACCGCCATTGTTTGTTGTTTAGATTTAGATCCAAATAAACTCGTTGTAGAAACACTCCGGTGATGGTTGTGACACTATTTTTGCATCTAGATACTCATATCTTTGTTTAGGCTCTGTGAGTAGTCCATCCAATGCTTCCACTATCCTCCATAGGTTTAGTGGATATTTTCCTTTCTAAACCATTTTGTAGATCCGTAGCGGCAATCACTCCAACAGAAAACTGTTTCTGCACAACACTTAGTTAAAAAACCGAAGTCTTTGTTTAATATGAGACGCCTTATGCATATAATAACTCGCCTAGCTTGGAAGTCATAGTTATTCCTTCTTTCAGCTGGCTCATAATTTTGGTGACTCATTAGTAGTTGAACAACCATGTTGACTCATCCAAAATTCATAGCAACCTCATTGTACTGCCAACTCTTCACATAAATTATCGGCGACTTACTATTCAGAACTAACCCGCCATTTGTACTTTGCCTGCAGTTTCAAACCTTTAGGCGATTTGTCATGGCCAAAACTGATAGAGCCTGCAATTGGGTTAGATCCCAAACTTCCACGCTTATGCTCAATGATCTTGTGGGGCAAGGTCTATTGCCGACTCAAGAGGTAATTGGCTGGCGGGCGCCTGAAGAAGAGATCACCCCTCAACCTGATTTTGGGGAAGTCATTATGTTCGCAGATCATCTACATAGGGGCTTCTCACCACCTGGATCGAAATTCTTCCAAGAATTCCTTAACTTTTACAACCTCCATCCTCAAGATAGTGGTCCCAACTCCATGGTCAACCTGTGCCAATTTCAAGTCTTCTGCGAGGTTTATCTTCAAACAGAGGCGACTGTCCCTATCTTTAGGGAGTTTTTCTATCTCAACCACCAGACAGAATTTGCAGATGGTCCTAGTATAGAGCTTGGTGGCGTCTCTATCCAGAGGCGGAAGAACTGCCCTTTTCCAGAAGCAAAATTGCCGAGTCATCCAAAAGGATGGAATAAGACATGGTTTTATTGCAAGAACACTGCTCCTACTGATGAGAACCCATTGCCGGGTTATAGACATGAGCGTCTTAATGCCACCGAAGTTTTTCCTGGTTGGCCGACTAAACAAGAACGTCAAGACGTCGCCCACATATATTCTAAGTTGAGGGCCTTGTCGGCCAACGGCCTCACTGGGGTTGATTTGACCCGGTGTTGGATCAGCTGGAGGATTCAACCATTAAGTCAAAGAGGTGACTTATGTGCAATTATACAGGTGACTTAGCTGACGTACAATGTTTCAGCCAAGTTGACTTGTCAGCTGGTGCCATAAACAAAGCCGTGAAGAAACTGCTAGGAGAACCTCTAGATTCATGCAATAAGAGGGGGCTTACCCCTTTCTGCATAATGAACCCAATGCCTCCAGTAAGTATCTTTGCACTTTTATCTTTCCCATCGTGTATTTGTATTTTTCATCTTAGTCTTGTCTTCTGGCTCATTGTATGCACAGGCAAACGACAAGTTCTGGAAAAAGAAATCCCGAAAGTCTGCAGCTCCAGCTCCTAAAGGGAACGAGTTGGTCAATGCAGATGAGCCGGCAGTTGGGAATGAGTCGAAGGTAGAACTTGACTTGCTTGGCCTCCTTTTTATTCAATTAGCTGATGCTCATTCTTCCCAGGATAACACTGAAGCAAGTCGAGTCGGCGACGTTGAGGTAGTTTCAATTTCATCCAGCCCGGAACACTTATCTATGAAGAAAACAAGACGGACTGTGAGAAAAGTACCGTTTTCTCATCCAGATGCTACTTAGATCCACAACTTTCTTTGAAGATATCGCAGTATGCTGGTACATTGATACGTCTCCATCATATCTACTTTTCCTAACGCTTTTGCTCTTGTTTTGGACTCTAATTTGCATGATTTGAATGAAACTAACCCGGACTGATGTTGTTTTCAGCGGAACTACCATGGTGTTGTTTTTGTGCAGAAATAAAAATTCTCGGAATTGGACAAAACTTTTTGGAGAATTATTTTGGAATATATAATAATTTCTGGAACCAAGACCCAATGGAGGGGGGCAGCTGCGCCCACTAGGCACCAGGGTGCGCCACCCCCCTCTGGCGTGCCCTGGTGGGTAGTGGGGCCCACGAGGCTTCGCTGACCCTAATTCCAACTCTATAAAATTCTATTTTTGGAGAAAAAATAAGGGAGGAAGTTTCATCGTGTTTTACGATACGGAGCCACCGCCACCTCCTGTTCTTCGTCGGGAGGCCAGATCTGGAGCCCGTTCGGGGCTCCGGAGAGGGGGATCTTCGGTCTTCGTCATCATCAACCATCCTCCATCACCAATTTCATGATGCTCACCGCCGGGAGTGAGTAATTCCTTCGTAGCCTTGCTGGGCGGTGGTGGGTTGGATGAGATTCATCATGTAATCGAGTTAGTTTTGTTAGGGTTTGATCCATAGTATCCACTATGTTCTGAGATTGATGTTGCTATGACTTTGCTATGCTTAATGCTTGTCACTAGGGCCCGAGTGACATGATTTCAGATCTGAACCGTTTATGTTTTCACTATTATAACTATGTTCGTGATTCGATCTTGCAAGTTATATGCACCTGCTACGTGTTATGATCCGCATACCCCAAGGTGACAATAATTGAGATTCTATCCGGTGATTACCGTAGTTTGAGGAGTTCATGTATTCACTACATGTTAATGTGTTGTTCTGGTTCTCTATTAAAAGGAGGTCTTAATATCCCTTAGTTTCCTTATGGACCCTGCTGCCACGGGAGGGTAGGACAAAAGATGTCATGCAAGTTCTTTTCCATAAGCACGTATGACTATTTACGGAATACATGCCTGCATTATATTTATGAACTGGAGTTAGTTATGTGTCGCCCTAGGTTATGACTGTTACATGATGAATATTGTCCAACGTTATCACTGATCCAATGCCTACGACTTTTTCACATATTGTTCTTGCTAAGTTACTATTGTTGCTGCTGCTGTTACACCT
The DNA here is from genome assembly GCA_036873465.1 of Thinopyrum obtusiflorum. Taxonomy (NCBI): domain Eukaryota; kingdom Viridiplantae; phylum Streptophyta; class Magnoliopsida; order Poales; family Poaceae; genus Thinopyrum; species Thinopyrum obtusiflorum. Next base: position 31,154 of record JAAAWM010011505.1, read on the forward strand.
GCTACAAAACTACTGCTACTACTATTACTGTTACTGTTACTATTGCTATCACTATCAAACTATCATATTACTGTGCTACTGATCACTTTGCTGCAGATATTTAATCTCTAGGTGTGGTTGAATTGACAACTCAACTGCTAATACTTACAAATATTCTTTGGCTCCCCTTGTGTCGAATCAATAAATTTGGGTTGAATACTCTACCCTCAAAAATTGTTGCGATCCCTTGTGAGTTATCATACATCGAGACACCAGACTTGAAGTGGCTCTGGAGACCTGGTTGCCAGCTTGTCTGATGCACCAGTCGCCCGCAAGCAACGTACCGAGGTGCCCCATAGTCCAACCTCATCTCTTCCACGAGCCGGCTTTATTAGGCAACCTCTTAACCCATATAATCAAAATTATCAGGAGTCGCCACCATCATCTGGGGACTCAACTGCTTCAAAGCTCCCACCCTTGGTCATCAAACAAGGGTCAGTGTGTAAATAATTCACATCTCTTTATAGTCATTACTTTGTTTACTTGAACATATTCATGTGACTACAGGGCTAAAGCCAAGAAGAGGAAAATTGACGAGTCATCTTCAGCTCCAGAAATTCCTGAGTCTGAAGAGCCACTCTTGGTAACGTCTGATGTCCAAAAGGTTGACCCACCCCAACAGGATGAGCATGCGGGTGTTGAAAAACAGCATTAATGGAGCCAGTTCAGATAGACTCTCAAGTCGGTCTAGATCATGCGGCTGACAATGTTAACCCTCCCAGCCCTGCACGTGCCACCAATCCAATAAAGGTGGCTAAAGATATTGTTCCATCATCCCCTGATGATGAGGTCAACATCATTGGAGAAGCCTTTAAAGCTCCGAAAGATTCGAATGTGCTGGCCAAATTTATGACTAAAGATGAGTCGGCCGCGTTTGAAAAAGGGAAGGCAAATTTGGAACTGCCTAACTTTGAAGATCTTAGCACAGACGAGCTTCGTCAAGGTTATTTGACCCGGCTATCTACAAGCCGGGATATGGAGGCGAGCATGTTGAAAAGAAAATATGAGGTATGATAATTCCCCTCCTTTCAATGATGTATATACTTGTGTAGCCCTCAATTCTTAGACATAGGAAAGCATAAGTATGTATAAGACTTTGAGTAGGATTTGTCAAATGTGTTGTAGCCCCCAAGGGCCGGATTGTTATGAAAATAGCAAGCCGGTTCTTCCAGATACATGAACTTGAGAAGTGGCATGTAGCCCCCAAGGGCCAACTCATCTCTATGAGTGAGTCGGATCTTCAATTTGTTGATTGTAGGTAATGAACTGAAAAAACATCATGTAGGCCCTAAGGGCCGACTCATTTTAATGAAATGAGTCGGGTCTTTATCTTTTATGTCCTTTGTAAAAAAATGACTTGCATTAGCCCCCAAGTGCCGAGTAGGTTGCTTGCAGCTACTTGGAACTTTAAACATAGAAGAATTTTTCTTGCCTCTTGTAGCCCCCAAGTGCCAAGTCGTGCAATTTTGCCGGCTTGGGACTCCATTATTTTTAGTGATGTTGCTGGTTTTGACAGGATATGCTGAATGATGCGGAATCAAAGGCTGCCGTCTTATAAGAGTGGCTTAAATTTGAGAAGAAACTGCGTGAGAAGGCCGAGTCATCAGCCTCTGCATTGCAATAGTCGATGCTGATAGCGTATGACAACTTAAACTCCTTGAAGGCCTCATATGAGGAGGAAAAGACATCATTGTTGAAGCGTGCTGAAGAATGCTACTTCTTGAGCTTGCATTGGTTTTTTCCCTTGAAGAGGAAAGGGTGACGCAGCAAAGTAAAGATAAGCATTTCCCTCAGTTAAGAACCAAGGTATCAATCCAATAGGAGGAACACACAAGTCTCCAATGATAGCACCTACACAAACAAACAAATACTTGCACCCAACGAGATAAAGGGGTTGTCAATCCCTTCACGGTTATTTGCAAGGATGAGATCTGATAGAGATAGGTATAAAAGATAAATAAAAGCACAAAACTAAATAAAAGTAAATAAATTGTAGCAAGGTATTTTGGGTTTTTGTTTTTATAGATCTAAAAATAATATGATAAAAATAGACCCGGGGGCCATAGTTTTCACTAGAGGCTTCTCTCTTGAAAGAAAGCATAAGGTGGGTAAACAATTTACTGTTGAGCAATTGATAGAAAAGCACAGAGTTATGACAATATCTAAGGCAATGATCATGAATATAGGCATCATGTCCGTGACAAATAGACCGACTCCTGCCTGCATCTACTACTATTACTCCACGCATCGACCGCTATCCACCATGCATCTAGTGTATTAAGTTAACGAGAATAGAGTAACGCCTTAAGCAAGATGACATGATGTAGAGGGATAGATCCAATAAATATGGTAAACCCCCCATCTTTTTATCCTTAATGGCAACAATACAAATACGTGCCTCGCTACCCCTTCTGTCACTGGGTGAGGACACCGCAAGATTGAACCCAAAACAAAGCACCTCTCCCATTGCAAGATAGATCAGTCTAGTTGGCCAAACCAAATCAATAGATCGAAGAGAAATACAAAGCTATCTTAATCATGCATAAAAGAGTTCATAGAAAACTCAAATAATATTCATAGATAATCTGATCATAAATCCACAATTCATCGGATCTCAACAAACGCACCGCAAAAGAAGATTACATCGAATAGATCTCCAAGAACATAGAGGAGAACATTGTATTGAAGATCAAAGAGAGAGAAGAAGCCATCTAGCTACTAGCTATGGACCCATAGGTCTGTGGTAAACTACTCACACATCATCGGAAGGGCAGCAAGGTTGGTGTAGAGGCCCTCCGTGATCGGATCCCCCTCCAGCAGAGTACCGGAAAAGGCCCCAAGATGGGATCTCACGAGGACAGAAGCTTGCGGCGGTGGAAAAGTATTTTTGGTGTGCCCTATGGTATACGAAGAATATTTGGGTATTTATGGAGCTGAGATTAGGATTAGGGGAGTCCCGAGGGGCCCACAAGCTTGGGGGGTGCCCCCCTGGGGCGCGCCCTGTGAGCTTGTGGCCCACTCGTGGCTCCTCTGGCCACGTCCCAAAGCTTCGTGGGTGTCTGCTTGCCCAAGAAAAATCGTCAAAAAGTTTCGTTCCGTTTGGACTACGTTTTTGGTATTGATTTTCTGTAAAAGACAAAAACAAGGAAAAAATAGCAAGTGGCACTGGGCACTAGGTTAATAGGTTAGTGCCAAAAAATAATATAAAATAGCATAATAATGCATATAAAACATCCAAGATAGATAATATAATAGCATGGAACAATAAAAAAATTATAGATACGTTGGAGATGTATCAAGCATCCCCAAGTTTATTTCCTGCTCGTCCTTGAGTAGGTAAATGATAAAAACAGAATTATTGATGTGGAATGCTACCTAACATGTTTATCAAGTAATCTTTCTTTATTGTGGCATGAATATTAAGATCCATAAGATTCAAAACAAATGTTTAATATTAACATAAAAACAATAATACTTCAAGCATACTAAATAAAGCAATGATGTCTTCTCAAAATATCATGGCTAAAGAAAGTTATCCCTGCAAAATCATATACTCTTGTCATGCCCTATCTTCATCACACAAAGTATTTATCATGCACAACCCCGATGACAAATGTTTCATACTTTTAGTGTTCTCAAACTTTTTCAACTCTCACGCAATACATGAGCGTGAGCCATGGATATAGCACTATAGGTGGAATAGAATATGATGGTGGAGGTTGTGTGGAGAAGACAAAAAAGAGAAAGTCTCACATTGACGAGGCTAATCAATGGGCTATGGAGATGCCCATCAATTGATGTCAACGCAAGGAGTAGGGATTTCCATGTAACGGTCGCACTAGAGCTATAAGTGTATGAAAGCTCAAAAGTAAACTAAGTGGGTGTGCATCCAACTTGCTTGCTCATGAAGACCTAGGGCAATTTGATGAAGCCCATCATTGGAATATACAAGACAAGTTCTATAATGAAAAATTCCCACTAGTAATATATGAAAGTGACAAAAGGAGACTCTCTATATGAAGAACATGGTGATATTTGAAGCACAAGTGTGGAAAAGGATAGTAACATTGTCCCTTCTCTCTTTTTCTCTCTTTTTTCTTTTTGTCTTTTTGTCTTTTTTTTTCTTTTGGGCTCTTTGGCCTATTTTTCTATTTTGGGCTCTTTGGCCTCTTTTTTTATTTTAAGTCCGAAGTCTCATCCTAACTTGTGGGGGAATCATAGTCTCCATCATCCTTTCCTTACATGGGACAATGCTCTAATAATGATGATCATCACACTTTTATTTACTTACAACTCAAGAATTACAACTCGATACTAGAACAAAAATATGACTCTATATGAATGCCTCATGCATGTGAAAGCAATATGACAATGATGGTGTGTGTCATAATAAACCGGAATGATGGAAGTAGTATGGCAATATATCTCGGAATGGCTATGGAAATGCCATAATAGGTAGGTATGATGGCTGTTTTGAGGAAGATATAAGGTGGCTTATGTGTGAAGGAGCGTATCATATCACGGGGTTTGGATGCACCGGCGAAGTTTGCATCAACTCTCAAGGTGAGAAAGGGCAATGCACGGTATCGAAGAGGCTAGCAATGGTGGAAGGGTGAGAGTGCATATAATCCATGGACTCAACATTAGTCATAAAGAACTCATATACATATTGCAAAAGTTTATTAGCCATCGAAACAAAGTACTAATACACATGATCCTAGGGGGCTAGATTGGTAGGAAAAGACCATCGCTCATCCCTGACCGCCACTCATACGGAAGACAATCAAAAATAAATCATGCTCCAACTTCATCACATAACGAGAGACCATACGTGCATGTTTCGGGAATCACAAACCTTAACACAAATATTCTTACTAATCCACAATTACTCACTAGTATGACTCTAATATCACCATCTTTATATCTCAAAACAAATGCAAGGAATCAAACTTCTCATATATTCAATGATCTTCATGAAAGTTTTATTATATCCCTCTTGAATACCCATCATATTAGGAATAAATTCATAACCTAAGCAAATTGCCTTACTATTTTTAAGACCCTCAAAATAATATAAGTGAATCATGAGAGTTCATCAATTCCTTCAAAATAAAACCACCGTCATGCTCTAAAAAGATATAAGTAAAGCACTAGAGCAACTACCTAGCTCAAAAGATATAAGTGAAGCACATAGAGTATTCTAATAAATTCATGATTACTGTGTGTCCCTCTCAAACACTACTGCAGGATGCTGCTAACACGACACTACGGTCAGAGACCCTTTGACAAAACTATGTGCGATGCATTAATCAAAAATGGTGATGTAAAATAACCATAAAAAAAGATGCAAAACGTTTGCGATGAAGGATACATCAAACACGGTTCAGATTTTAGTTGCGTGTGCGATGAGGGGCATACGGTTCAGTTCAATCAACTGTTTGCAATGAGGCAGAACAAAAGAAACGGGCAGCCAGATGAAGGCGTGTGCGATATACGGCATATAGTTCACTCGGATAAACTGTTTGTGATGAGGTGGAACAACATAAACGGGCAGCCAGATGAAGGTGTGTGAGATATACGACATACAGTTCACTCGGATGAACTGTTTGCGTTGAGCCAAGAGAACAGAAATGGTTCAACTTAACAAGATGTCTGTGATATGCGGCAAACAGGTCTGTAATCAGAAATGTGTGGGAAGACCGATAACAACACAGACGATTCCTGTTAACAAGCCGTGTGTGTTGTGAGCAAACGATTGCTGGTATACAATTGTCAGTGATTGATGAAATCATCACCGACGGGTTCCATTGTTTAGTCCATGTGTGATGTGATTTTCTCTGTCTACAGAGCATCAACATATATACTTAAAAAGACAGCATTGCAAAACTAAATTAAGCATACAATTACACAAGTGACTACACACATAACATTTCCACACACCAAAGTAAGCAATTACATGCATACTAAACTAGGAGAAACGAGGATCTAATCATCTACTTATTATTGCGACGACGCTTGCCATTGCTCTGCTTCCGGCTAGATCCCTGGCCGTTATGGGGAAGGAGGCACTTCCTCATGTCAACGATCCGCCTGTATATCTCGTAGCTCGTGTACGCCTCCTTGGCCGCATACACAACGTGAGCTTTGTCGAGTTTCTCCATCCAGGCCGAGTGCCAGGCATGCTTGTCCTTGTTGCAGGAATCATTCATGTCTCTATAGTAGGGGTCGATGATGGCCTCGGCGAGGTGAACCAGTGAGTCCTTCTCATGTCGACAAGATTCTGGCAGGCGATGCCCAAATTCTTGAGCACCTTTACATTGTTGGTGATGTCCACCGTAGCAAACATGTAGTGGGGGTTGTTGACAAACCTGGCGAAACGCTCGCAAGGCCTTGTGGCCAGGCAGTAGTGGTAGACGAGGACGTGGTTGCGCATGCACATCTAGGTGACAGTGACCTTGGGACGAGACCCGACACGAGCGCGGGTGTACTCGAGGTCGAAACCGACCATCTTGTACTTCTCCTCGGCAAGCAACAGCTCCATGATGTGGATGGAGTGCTCCACCCAGACCGGGTTGTTGGTGTACACCACCGAGAACTCCGTGAACCTTCTGTGGGTGTCCACCACGACATGCATGGTGAACTGCTGCTCATCGTCGGCAGCCGCTCGGAGTGCCATTGGAGCCGCGTAGGATACCCTCTAAGAATTTGTTGTGGTGGGTGTGCTTCTTGCAATGGTGGGGTACGATCAAAAGGTTGAAGAGACACAAGGGTTAAATGGCCGCTGCAATAAATGGGGGCCGGCCGGCCTGTAATCATCACGTCTTGTCACCGTGTTCATAGCGGAGGATTCCAGTGCACGCTTGACAACACCGCACCGCACACATTTCGTTTGACCACGCGTGGGCTCGAAGAGGCGCCAAATGTATCGTCAGTGAGCCTGTTCCCACGCTACCACACAGTTTACCGCGCAAGCTTCCCACCCGGCTAGTTTGACCACGCGTTGGCTAGAAGAGGGACAAATCGTGGGCATTTATTGGCAAAAAGCTTTGTAAAAATAAAGTGTGTGGATTGACTTCAGTCATAAGTTTACCCGTGGGTGATGAGGTCAAAGTTACACAGAAGGGTGATGATGGACACTCGAGTGCGATAATTAATTCTGCGCCCTACAGGGCACACGGTTGAAGAAACCAACTGTGTGCAATAATGTCGAAGATCGCAGTCGAGTTAGCTATACAGATCGTGTGCTATAAGATCGACAAGGTAAATAGATTCAAGAATGGTTAATAAAATCTAACTCCATTGCATATTAAGGTCAAAATAGTGCTACCAATATACAAGTCTCATACGATGCCATTTCAATGATTGTACCACAAAAGCTCGAAATATTACAAGGTTCAAATTCCAGAGTTATATGGCTCAAATTCGAAGATTACAAGGTTCAAACTGATATTAGAAATGAAATTCAGCTCATCAGCTGCAAACACTCGTGCTAATCCGCTGAACATGGATATCAGAGAGGTTCAAACTAATATTACCACATGTAAGTCTGGTTTCGAAACCTCATAATTTTTGCAAAGGGGTCAGCCACTGAGAAGTCATGTATGGGGTTGACACGATGACTTCCGATTACTCTGTCTTCTAAAGTTCCAAAATGAAATTCAGCATTTTTGGAGCCTATTCCATTCTGCCGCAGCCGCCGGCGCTGATCAACAAACCATTCATTTTTGTGAAATAAATGTAGGGCAAACCTCATTACCTTCAGCACCCTTGCTCTAACAACAAAGAACCTGGCGAATATAATCTCTGGTAAGGTCCCTCGGTAGGAGTTCAAAGTAATTTCTGAGAGATGCAGATCTAGGCATTCGATGTGATTGTTATATTGTATCACATTATCCACCACCAGGCCTAATCTTATCTGCAAAAGAAGAAAACATGTTAGTGCCTACATGCAGTTTTGAACACTACTACAGGCCTATTTGGTTTGCAGGATTGTAAAATGCACAAACATGCCATCTTCGATCCGACATGATTAACACGGGCATTTGATTACAATCTAGAAAAATGTAGCCTTCTTCATAAGAGGTTGGAGTGGATGAAAAGTTCCCTAAGAAAACTAGTACAGATGAATCCAAAGGAGAAATGCTTATGGATTGTAACCATATGGATCAAGCAACCAATATGGGGGGAAAACATGTATGTACTAAAATCCTCCAAAAAATCCTTCAGAAATCATAGTACATTGTCATTGTAAATTTGGAAAAAGGTGTCACAAATTGAACTCCCTTATGGTTAACATTTAACAGGAAAGGAACATCACCTCGATATATAGCTTCTCCAGGCATGGAAAGCATCTCAGGAAATTGACAACTTGCTCCAGGTTGGGGCCGATAGATTCTAGTGCCAAGACCTTCACTGTGCGCAGTTTCAGGGTCAAGCTTGTCGGAATCATTTTCTGGATGACAGACGAACATACATCTTCAAAATTAGAAATAATGTTAATTTCTAGAAGGAGAGGTAGAAGGCGGCCGTTGTACCTGAACGGATGTGGATCCAATAACAAGTTCGGAGTATTTGTCAGGCGAGTAGCCCACCACTGTCAATTTCGGCGCAGAAATGACATTGATTCTTGTTGGACCTTCTTGATCAACTACAAGTAATCTCTCAAGTGAAGGTGTGTGCTCAATGACCATACCGTGGTACACATCTTGTGATGTCTTCTTGCCGCACCAGCAACACACATAAATAGTTCGGAGAGTCATGGAGGTGATGTGGAAGCTACTCAACCCATTGATCGCCCGAAGAAGAAGGTACTCGAGTGCAGTACAGCCATGGAGCAGGCGCTCCATGTCACCGTTTGGGAGGCAGACGACGACGAGCTCGAGGTGCTTCAGTCATGGTAGAATAAGAGCAGGCGTGTCATTAAGGGGGGAATGGCAGTTCCCGAACTTGGCGACGCGCAGCATGGGCGCGAGGCGGAGCACGGACGTTGGCAGCGAGCGCATATGCCCATCATCAAAAGTGAGCTCCTTGAGCTGATCTAGGGCGGGGGATCGAAACCAGTTGTCAAGCTTGGCTCGGTCCTTGCCATTGGAATGGAACTTGCCCATGCTAAGGCCTCTGGTTGGGCCAGGGTGACTGCCAAGGATCTTGGAGAATGCATCCAAGCTTTTGCGATAGCCATGGCAGAGCTCATGGGTGTCGATGAAGTTGAGAGGGGTGGAGTTCCATAGGGGGCGCCACCGCCGGGAAAGGACGATTGTCCGCGCCCAATATTTGATTGGGAGGAGGGAGATGATGACTGTTAACATATCATCGGGGAGGCTGCTGATAAAGTCTAGGCCTATTGGAGTCGCTTGCAGTTCTTGCTCGACCCGCCTCCGCTTGTTGGTAGCCCCGTTCTCCACCTCCGGAGTCTCCTTGTCAACGGCGCTTTCTGATAGAAGTGGGAGTACAGGGAATATTTAGTTAAAACAGGGCAATAGAAAAAGTGTATTGGTAACTATAAGTTAGTAGGTAGGAATAGAGTAAGAAAATGGAATAACAATTGGTTGCTTAAATACTACACAATTCATTTGATATTGCTGGGTAAGTCAACAAGCAGATACTTGAAAAGAACACTTACTACGAACAAAGTCTGGACGGATGATATCATCGGGGAAGTTAGCATATATCTCATGACCAGGCTCTTTTATGTGCAATGCAATTTTAGTGCCAGCTTTCAGTACATAAAACTTAGAAATTTCTTTCCAAAGGCCAGTGCCAAAATAGGAGTCACCACGTTCATCAAGTCTTACAGTAGCAACGATTGTAAATCCATGGTTTGTGTTCAGTACGACATCCCTGCAGTCTTGATTTATGTAAAGGGAAAGATTGTGTACTACAGATTCTGTTGCATAGCAAGGGACGCGCTGCAGAAAATGGTAGGATTGTTAAAGAAAATATGGTAACATGCAAATATGGGCCCAAATTGAAAGAACTGTACAGTAGTTGAAATCGAAGGACAAAAATCTATAATTAAACAGATAGGGTAAACATGATGTCATGAAAATATGAGAGTAATCAAAAGAACAATACATCATTAATTTGCCTAATATAGAAAGAAGAGGAAAAAAATCCCCTTTGACGTATATGGTGCATGTGGCACCTTTTATCCAAATGTAGCAATATTTAGTATATGTTCAGGAAAGTAGGCCATACCAACCGATTTAGGGTGAGATTGAACATACTGCACGCATCCTCAAGTCATCTGGTACGGTGAGATGGAACTCTATGGATGTCTGGCGGAGGCTGCAAAGTCCTGATGTGTCCGCGCACTGTATAGTCTATGAATGAAAGAAAACCCTCAAATCAGCTCGAATAAAAATAAATTCATGGCGATTTCGGCCGGGTGATTAAAGGAGGCAGATGAACTGGGATAAGAGATGAGATAATATCTCATTAAATTAGTTACCTTGTTGTCCATGAGAAAAAACCCTCAGTACGGTGGATTCCCCAACCGGGCGGAGCTGGGTCGACCGCGAGCAGCGTCGAGAAAGTCGATGGCGATAGGCGGCGGCAAGCGGAAGTGGCGAAATGCGGTGGGGTTTGCCGGTAGCCTGGCCGCGGCGGCATGCATCGAGCTAAGTGGTTGCCGCCATGATAGGCGGTGCCATGCATAGACGTAGAGGAGCTTGTGCAGGTGTGAATGGGGACCGGAGGGGGTGGCGGGCGGGGTGAGGGTTTTTGTGATGTGGGGATGGTGAGGGTTTTCTTTTTTCTTTTTTGAATTGGGTGGTGAGGGTTTTCTGTCCCACAAAGAGTTTCAGAGGCAACGGTTTGCTAGAGCCAACCATGTGTGATTGACATAACAGGCAAAATGAAAGTCATTGCACACGGTTCCAATTTTGGGAACCATGTGTGATTGACGTACTACCTCCGTCCTGGTTTATTGGTCCCCTTTGTAATTTGTACCAAATTTTGACCAAATATTTAACTAACAAATGTTTATGCATGTCACCAAATATTATATCATTGAACACTATGTTCAAATACGATCCAATGATATAATTTTTGCTGACCTGCACTAACATTTTGTCAGTTAAATCTTTGGTCAAAATTTAACACAAATTACAAAGGGGACCAATAAACCAGGACGGAGGTAGATTCCATCAACCGAACTGATTGCATCCTTATCCCACATTTAGACATAAGTAAACATAGATTAAACATACTCAGACATAGATAATAAGCGTACACAAGCATAGTTCAACCATAAGTACATAGTTCAACTATCATTAAGCATACTCAAGCGTACATAGTTCGATCCCACATCTCATCTTATCTGCCGGCACGATCCCGAAGCTTCTCCAGGTACTCGGCGTACGCGGCGTGCGCCATCCTGCGAGAATACTTCTGCTTGAAGGAGCCAATGGCTCGTCCTCTTGCATGCACCAGAACACTTTCATACGCATCATGAAGCTTTTGGTTGCAAAATGGGCATCGATAGCCGCCGTCCCAGGTCCTAATACGCCTGTTATGCATTCCCGCATAAAGCTCCTCAGGATTTGCCTCTTGTACCTCCTCTAGCCATCTTCATCCTCGCTGTCTACATCGTCAGACAGCACCTATACAAATAGTAAAAAAAATGTGGCGTCAAATTAATGTTTACAAACTAATCTCTAGCGAACATTTGGCAGTTGCCAAAATTTGGCATCAAATCAATGTTTACATGCCGTGAAGTAGGATTAGGAATTTATGGCTATTTTTTCAATACATATCCAGAGATTATGGTTTGATTTTTAAGCACAGTCGTCTATGTACAGACCAATCTTGAAGAAAATAATGGCGCAAACATATATGTAGGTCATTCAAAATCAATTGTCAAGTCCTGGCTAGGAATTATTAGCACGAACACTAACCCTAGTCAGATTACTAGCAGAAATCATTTGCACAGATGAAACAACTAATCACTTATCACTTGTACCATTCAAACAATCAATACACTACACGGATCTAACGAAACTTACTCAGATTTCATGGATTGGGAGAACATAACCATAGGATTTCTATTCCAAAAAGGGGGAGGCAGGAGTAACCAGTGGTCCGTCATCGTCTTGAGTCATCGTCGGAGTGGTCGTCGGAGTCGTCGCCGAGGTCCCCGCCCGAGTCGTCACCGGAGTCGGTGTGGACCTCCGTCTCCGGCTGTGGAAGCTCGACACCATCGACGACGTCAGGGTGCAACGATACCTCTCCGGTGGTGACGGCAACCTCTGTCTCCATCTCCACGCCGTGCTCCGGTGCTTCAGCAGCCCCGGCGTCGCCACTCCCTCTGATGGGGCGCTTCTGCGGCATCCTCATACACTGACGGCTTTGAGGACTGAGAGCGGCGTCGAGGATGCAAGCAAAGAGAGAGAGAGGATTGTGTGTGTGTGGCGAGGATGGGGGTGTGGCTGCTCGGGCGCGCCATTAATATGGAGTAGTGGGAGAGAGGCGGGCGGCGGTCAAACCACTGGCTCGCCTCCCGGTGAGCCTGTGCACCGGACTACTGGCATGCCTACCATCGTTTCACACAGCTACTCACACGCCTCTCGATGACATTGCGCAGCAAGCACGCCTCCCATCAATTCAGACACCTGCACGCCTCCCGGTCTGCCTGCGCGGCGGACTGCTCGCATGCGTCCTGTCAACTCACGCCTGCTCGCACGGCACACGGGTCGCATGGCGGCACGTATATTGTTTTTCTATTTGGATGATTAATGCTACCGCTTTATTGCTTAACCGAAGCATGGCACGTATCCATTGTTGGTCTAACACTCACGGTTCGAATAAATAATCCGTTTGGGATATTGGTTCCCAATTATTAATAATCTCCCGTTTGTAAGAAGATAAAGATTACATCAAAACCGGTCTCAAATTTGACAAAAAAAGTACAATGCCACTTTGTATTGGTGTCCATATGACAACACGATAAGTTTCATGAATTTCAAATAAGTTTTGGATGTACTAGAATTTAAAAATCAAGATTCTCAATGTTTGAAATTTCTTGCACGGGGAGTAAACATGCACCCAGTGAGACACATGTGTTTTTGCAATCCATTTAGGTGCACTGTCACGTGTGCATGTAGCTCAAATTTGATTTTGGCACATTATACCCCTAGAAAATCAATCAATGTACTAAAACGTCTTAATGATCTCTGTTTTTTTAATTAAAACATCCCTCCTTTTGGTAACATATGTTCACCGCGGGATAATTTAACATGCATCGTAGTTGCGGTGGATTCGTGGTGTGTGTGTGTGTGTGTGTGTGTGTGTGTGTGTGTGTGGGGGGGGGGGGGGGGGGGGGGGGGGGGGGGGGGGGGGGGGGGGGGGGGGGGGGGGGGGGGGGGGGGGGGGGGGGGGGGGGGGGGGGGGGGGGGGGGGGGGGGGGGGGGGGGGGGGGGGGGGGGGGGGGGGGGGGGGGGGGGGGGGGGGGGGGGGGGGGGGGGGGGGGGGGGGGGGGGGGGGGGGGGGGGGGGGGGGGGGGGGGGGGGGGGGGGGGGGGGGGGGGGGGGGGGGGGGGGGGGGGGGGGGGGGGGGGGGGGGGGGGGGGGGGGGGGGGGGGGGGGGGGGGGGGGGGGGGGGGGGGGGGGGGGGGGGGGGGGGGGGGGGGGGGGGGGGGGGGGGGGGGGGGGGGGGGGGGGGGGGGGGGGGGGGGGGGGGGGGGGGGGGGGGGGGGGGGGGGGGGGGGGGGGGGGGGGGGGGGGGGGGGGGGGGGGGGGGGGGGGGGGGGGGGGGGGGGGGGGGGGGGGGGGGGGGGGGGGGGGGGGGGGGGGGGGGGGGGGGGGGGGGGGGGGGGGGGGGGGGGGGGGGGGGGGGGGGGGGGGGGGGGGGGGGGGGGGGGGGGGGGGGGGGGGGGGGGGGGGGGGGGGGGGGGGGGGGGGGGGGGGGGGGGGGGGGGGGGGGGGGGGGGGGGGGGGGGGGGGGGGGGGGGGGGGGGGGGGGGGGGGGGGGGGGGGGGGGGGGGGGGGGGGGGGGGGGGGGGGGGGGGGGGGGGGGGGGGGGGGGGGGGGGGGGGGGGGGGGGGGGGGGGGGGGGGGGGGGGGGGGGCTTGGTCCATCACTACTTTGCCTGACAACGAGAGAGGTTAATTTGACTTAGGAGGGGATTATTTTTTTGTTTGTAATACGGTATATATATATAGGTCATGCTCTGGGATGACATGATACAGTTTGAGCACACACACACATGAATCCCTCCCATCGAGTCGAAGTGGCTAGTACCACAGCACGGTGCCACATCAAAGTTGTTCCATTGTGTATTCAAATACACCTCTCCATACATATGTTTGGGCCACACGCAGGCAGTGGTTGTCTTTGGGGACTAGCTACTTGCGTGATTATTGGCGAGCTAGCCCATCTCCGGGGTCGCATGGACGGCCATCACTTTGACCAACAACAAGAGAGAGGTTGTACGACCAAGGTGGATTATTCTTGGTCTGTTTTACGATCCATCTTGGTGGGATGACTCTCTGGCCCGCCGACTGAAAGTGGGTGTGTGTGTGGAGGGGGGGCTTCTACTTCGCACTTTGCTAGGTGAACCTCCGTGCGGGGGGGGGCATGCATTCATAGCTTAGGATTCCCTTCCTGCCGACACGGGGGGGGGGCAAGCAATACTGTGCGCTTTGCGAGATAGGTGCCCCATCAAAGTTGCATTCGATATTTGAACATCAAACCACCCTTTTCATACATATATTTGGTCCACATGCAAGTGTGTTCGTGTTCTGACCCTCTCCCACGTCATTTTCGCCAAATTTATGAACATTAGACAAGTTGGATGACGCAACAGACACGGTTCACTCACACTAACCGTGTACCACGCTGGTGCCCCTGTCACGTACATCCGCACAGTACATTGGGCTCCATGAGGCTTTCCCTCTCAAAAATATCTACCCGCCTGCAGATTTTTTCTGTTTGATAACACACGGTTATTATGTTTCGACCGTGTGTGATGTTTCTTGTTCCCGCTCCCGCCTGCATCCCTCGAAAATATCTGCCCGCCTCGAGGGTTTTTCTGTTTCATAACACACGGTTGTTATTTCTGGACTGTGTGCGATGCACCATCATCCAAATTTTCAATAGCCCCGGCATTTCACTCCCGCGTAGTAAAATTTTCAGTAGCCGCGTCATTTCCTCAAACTCACCCCCGCCCCCCTCCACACACACACACACACACCAAAACCTCCTCGGGCGCACGCGCGCGCACACACACACACACTCCCCCTCCCTCGCTCGGAACCCTAGCAAGGTCGCCGCCGCCGCCGCAAGGCCTCCATTGTCAACATCTGCCGGTTTGCCCGTGCAGCTTACCCACCGATCTCCATACCCAGGCCGCCCTGAGTTTCTTAGATGACGCCTGCCAAATGCCCCCTTTCCCACAGATCCCCATCCCCATCCCCCACTCTAGAGCATCGCAGCCTAAGCCCGGCTACGCTTCCCGTGGAGCTCGAGGAGTGACTGGCCCAAAAGAGGTGTATCGCGGTCTCTTCGCCCGACGTCGCCGAGGAAGCTGACGACCATTACTGGCCGCAGGCACTCAATCAGCGGGCTAGAGTATGCGGGTATGTCACAGACGCCAGCTAAGACATCGAGGTTGTCGACAGCGACGGCCTAACATGTGCTATGTCACAGGTTAAGTGGCCCACCCCCAACCCCTCGGGTTCAACCGCCGTCGATCTCATCCATGGCCCTGCCGCTGATCTCCTCTGGCTCGCTGTCAAGAATTTGCCATCCTACATCGCCATCGAGCCCCTTTTGTCATTTCTGAAGGACACATTTTGCGATGCTGGCTTGGGATCCACAACTTCCAAGTCAGACCTCATCGACGGCGACCAGGAGGAGGGCACCCTCTCCGGCTCTTCCAAGGGGAAAGAGCCCATCTGCTCTTCCAAGGGGAAAGAGCCCGTCTGCGACATCAGGGAGGGCACCCTACAGCCATGCTCTTCCAAGGGGAAGGAGCCCATCTGCGACAACATGGAGCGCATCCAGGGTCCGTGCTCTTCCCACAGGAACGAGCCCATCTGTGACACGTGAGGAAACCCATGATTTGTTTTGCCGTGCCTCTTCACAGGAGGGAACCCATGATTTGTTTTGTCGAGTCCCTTTTGTAGTTTAGTGAGAATATGTCCAGTTTTAATTGTTATATTTGGTTGTTTGCAGTATGCCTTGTTTATTTTAGTTGTTCACAATGTGATGCTCTATATGTGCAATTATTTACTATGCAGTACATTTCATCAATCCAGTTTTAAACATACCGATAGGAATGTATATATTTGCTTGTTGTTAAGCCTGTTATAGCTAGCATATGCCTCTTTTAAAGTTTTTTGATTGTTCGGTTGTTTGTAGTTAGCATATGTCCAGTTTCAAATGCTATCTTTGGTTGTTCGTAGTATGCCTTGTTTATTCCAGTTATTCACAACGTGATGTTCTATATGTGCAAGTATGAACTGTGCAGTTCAATTTCATCAATACCAGTTTCAACAATACCACTATGAATGACTACATTTGGTTGCTGCATCTTGTAGTTAACACGCCTTTCCCTTTTTTATTTAACAATAACCAGTGTACTTAGACCGGCACAATACCAGTTTGAATGACTATGTTTGCTTGTTGTTAAATGTTAGGCCTGTTGCAGTTAACACACCTTTCCACTTGTTTTGCTTTACTAGCGTGCTTAAAAACCTGCACACTGAAGCTATCTTTTGGAGATTATTTTGTCTGCCATGGATATATTTGGTTGATGTTTAGCCTGTTGTGCTTAACATGCCTCTCGATGTACCTACACAGGACAATTTTGGGAACGACTGTTGTTTTCCATCGAGATTAGTTTCATCCCATGGCTTATATATACTCACTGTTCAGGATATCGGTAGCTGGTACCATATAGGCCGGGGGCTGATAAGGGACTAATCAGTGAATCGGACTTTTAACTGAATATATCTGTAACCCATTTATCGTTAGGTTAACTAGGGCCATATGTAACATATCTGAGGCTACATAGCAACATGCACTGTACTTAATGTCTAAATATGCAATCCTAGGCTACATAGCAACAAGGAAGAGTGTTACCTTAATGTTTTGATGATGTCTAGATATACGTAGAAGAGCAGCAGCAGCAGCAGCAGCAACAACAACAATAACAACAACAACAACAACAACAACAACAACAACACAACCCTGTTTGGATACTCAACTTAGCTAGCGGTTAGAGTTAGTTCAGGGTTTAGTTTTTAGCTCATGACTAACCCTGAACTAACTCCATCCAAAGAGGTGTTTGGATGACAGGGTTAGATTGACAATAAATGCACTAGGAGAACTAGCTCCAATTAGCACCTCTTGGGTGGGATAGTTTTTTGGGGTGGGTTAGATGCAACTAGCTCAAACTAGCCCTCATGTTTGGATATACTTTAGGGCTATTTGAGCCCGAACTAGCTCAAACTAACTCTAACCCATGGATACAGCAGCAGTTAATCATCCGATAATTTGTAAAAATGCAATAAACTCCTTTCGGTCCATAATATAAGATGTTAATTCATCTAATATGTGAGTATATTGGATGTTATAAGATATTATAAAAGAGTGTTGTACTACATCATTGTGCAATTGCTGTTTAGCTTCTAATATTAACTTGGTGCTTTTAGGTACATATGTCATTGGTAAAGATCCGAGCTTCGACCCTTTCTGCATATGGGGCAATGAGATATCGATGAACCAGCATCAAGTGAGGAAGCTGATAAAGATTGTTAGTAAAATGGGTCAAAAGATGGTAATTAAACTATTTATTTACACTGTATCCAAGACAACAGCGAACTGCAGGATGGTAAGTAAGAACTCTGCAGGCTTCTTTTTATTGCCCATAATGAGTTGTGTTAGATGACAATGTCTGAATCTTTTTTCTTTGCAGTGGTTCCCAAAGCAGTTTACTCAAGATTACCTCTCAAACTACATGATTGGTGGGCATGCAAAGGTTAATGTATTTCTACCAGAACACGATGATTATCTAGATGTTTTCATGAAGACCATGAAGGATGGGCGGTCGGCCATCACAGGGGGTTGGACTAGAGTCGTGTGTGCCTTCTGCATGGAGGAGGGCACAATATGGGCATTCCGCTTCACCTTGTTCAGCAATCAGAATGTATTTCGCCTCTTTCTTTACCGTCTTTAATAGTACAAGTATACAACTGTGGTTCATCATTCTTTATTTGGTTCTTATGTAATTCTTGAACATATGTACCTATGAATCGAATAATGCATTGGTTGTTTGAACCTGATGGATATGAATAAAGCTATAGCATACATTCAAATTCAAATCCGGTACAATTTGAAATAGCAGCAATTAAATTACGGTGAAATTACGCTCTCCAGGTCGTTACGATACACACGGTTGGTAAAACACAAACGTTTGTGATATACACCATAATTCGGCACGATTCACAGAGAGGAAACATGTGCAAGCATGCACACAGTTGCCGTTTGCAAAGCATGTGCGATGTCAGACAATACCACAAACGGTGTGGGCAAACTAAACATTTGTGATAGTTTCCTTATCGTACACGATTCGCAACCATGAACTGTTTTTGATGTAGTATGCATCGTAAACGTTGCACCACAGAATAGCGTGTGCGATAGTTGTCGTGTACGATGATGTTACGACGGTCCGATATTTCGTAATCCTGTCCGACACTCATATGACGATTAGCTAATCTTCTTAATTAGTTATCGCATACGGTTAGGGAAAAGCGAATGTGTGTGATTGTCTGCTTATCATACACGTTCTATAATCGTGAACCGTTTGTGATGGGCCACGCATCATAAACGTGGCACCACAGAATACCGACTGCGATGGCAATGCGAGCACAAACGAGTTGCAAGGATGCAGCGTCTGGGTGGCTCCCTATCCCCGACGGTTACTGGGTCATGTGGGAAGGACCCCCTATCGCAGTCACTCACTTGGCGACGGTTCCAAATGCCATCGCGGAAAGGGGTTAAAAACCATTTGTATAGCACCTCGCTGTACCAGTGAAAAGGTGTGTACAACAAGGATGGTTGTGGCAAATTAAAAAGCAAAGCATCATATAATACAAGACGCTCCAAGCAAAACACATACCATGTGGTGAATAAAAATATAGTCTCAAGTAATTTTACCGATGGATTGAAGACAAAAGAGGGGATGCCATCCGGGGCATCCCCAAGCTTAGATGCTTAGTTGTCCTTGAATATTAACTTGGGTTGCCTTGGGCATCCCCAAGCTTAGGCTCTTGCCACTCCTTATTCCGTAGTCCATCGAAGCTTCACCCAAAACTTGAAAACTTCACAACACAAAACTCAACAGAAAACTCGTGAGATCCGTTAATGAAACAAAGCAAATAACCACTTTTAGGTATTGTTGTAAACTCATTCCAGTTTTATATTGTTGTTATATATACTGTATTCTAACTTCTCCATGGTTCTTACCCCCCGATACTACCCATATATTCATCAAAATAAGCGAACAACTCAATGAAAACAAAATCTGTCAAAAACAGAACAATCTGTAGTAATCTAGACTTTAGCCAAACTTCTGTAACTCCAAAAATTCTGACAAATTAGTACAACAGAGGTAATTTGTATATCAATCTTGTGTGAAAGATTCAGAATTTTATCACGCTTCTACGAATTTTTAAAATTCCAGTGCTGAGTGCAAAAGTTTCTGTTTTTCAGCAAAATCAAATCAACTATCACATATGATCATCACAAAGGTCTTACTTGGCACAAACACTAACTAAATGTAACGACCCGAGACCGACGCTCCAGATGCCTTCCATGTATTTGTGTTTCGCAGTGTGAATTGTTTGTTTGTTGCATTGCATCATGTCATCATGCCATTAATTTTTGCAACTGTTTTAAAACTCAAATAAATTGCATGGATCTTTGATCCATTTAAATCGAGGGAATTCACATGATGATTTCTCTTTATAACATATCCTCTCGATATTTAGGGAGCTATAATAAATATTCCATTAGTTTGGAATTAACCGCAACCCACGGGGGGGGGGGGGGGGGGGGGGGGGGGGGGGGGGGGGGGGGGGGGGGGGGGGGGGGGGGGGGGGGGGGGGGGGGGGGGGGGGGGGGGGGGGGGGGGGGGGGGGGGGGGGGGGGGGGGGGGGGGGGGGGGGGGGGGGGGGGGGGGGGGGGGGGGGGGGGGGGGGGGGGGGGGGGGGGGGGGGGGGGGGGGGGGGGGGGGGGGGGGGGGGGGGGGGGGGGGGGGGGGGGGGGGGGGGGGGGGGGGGGGGGGGGGGGGGGGGGGGGGGGGGGGGGGGGGGGGGGGGGGGGGGGGGGGGGGGGGGGGGGGGGGGGGGGGGGGGGGGGGGGGGGGGGGGGGGGGGGGGGGGGGGGGGGGGGGGGGGGGGGGGGGGGGGGGGGGGGGGGGGGGGGGGGGGGGGGGGGGGGGGGGGGGGGGGGGGGGGGGGGGGGGGGGGGGGGGGGGGGGGGGGGGGGGGGGGGGGGGGGGGGGGGGGGGGGGGGGGGGGGGGGGGGGGGGGGGGGGGGGGGGGGGGGGGGGGGGGGGGGGGGGGGGGGGGGGGGGGGGGGGGGGGGGGGGGGGGGGGGGGGGGGGGGGGGGGGGGGGGGGGGGGGGGGGGGGGGGGGGGGGGGGGGGGGGGGGGGGGGGGGGGGGGGGGGGGGGGGGGGGGGGGGGGGGGGGGGGGGGGGGGGGGGGGGGGGGGGGGGGGGGGGGGGGGGGGGGGGGGGGGGGGGGGGGGGGGGGGGGGGGGGGGGGGGGGGGGGGGGGGGGGGGGGGGGGGGGGGGGGGGGGGGGGGGGGGGGGGGGGGGGGGGGGGGGGGGGGGGGGGGGGGGGGGGGGGGGGGGGGGGGGGGGGGGGGGGGGGGGGGGGGGGGGGGGGGGGGGGGGGGGGGGGGGGGGGGGGGGGGGGGGGGGGGGGGGGGGGGGGGGGGGGGGGGGGGGGGGGGGGGGGGGGGGGGGGGGGGGGGGGGGGGGGGGGGGGGGGGGGGGGGGGGGGGGGGGGGGGGGGGGGGGGGGGGGGGGGGGGGGGGGGGGGGGGGGGGGGGGGGGGGGGGGGGGGGGGGGGGGGGGGGGGGGGGGGGGGGGGGGGGGGGGGGGGGGGGGGGGGGGGGGGGGGGGGGGGGGGGGGGGGGGGGGGGGGGGGGGGGGGGGGGGGGGGGGGGGGGGGGGGGGGGGGGGGGGGGGGGGGGGGGGGGGGGGGGGGGGGGGGGGGGGGGGGGGGGGGGGGGGGGGGGGGGGGGGGGGGGGGGGGGGGGGGGGGGGGGGGGCACCACCATCGCCTCCTTGCTGCTGCCGCCCCGAGGCCCCTTGTGTTTTTTTTGTGTTGGACCGTCAAGACCGGCAAGATCGACTACATGGACGCCAAGACCATACCAGGACCGCCAAGCATCGTCTCCGGGATTTTTCCCCAAGTACCACGACGCCCGGAGCCCTGGATACGTCAAGGTCGACTCCATAGCCGAGAACGACTACGTGATGACCCTGGATATGGAACTGCAAAACGCCAAGTACCCCTTCGAGTTGACGAGACCGGCAAGTCCGAAGACCCCAAGTACCACGACAACCCCGAAGGGATTTGAATCCGTCAAGTTCCTCTTCGAAACGTGAACCACTACTTCCCTCAACGAACTCGTTCCGCTCTGAAAACGCACGCTTCGAAGGTATAACCTCGAGACGACGCCCGCGAACGAATGCATGTGTGTTGTATGAGATGCTCGTGTTTGCACCGTGTCCGAGTTGTCATTGCATGTTCCTCCTCGTTTGTCATGCCGTCGACCCGTGGGAACCCGGTAACCGGGATCACCCCACCATCTTTTGCATGTTCCGTACATCCACACTTTCTTTTGCACCGACATCTCGATGAGTTGTCGGGTCATCGGAATGTTGCCGTGGCACCGTTGTCGTTGCCCTGGCACCCCTTTTGTTCCGCCATGGTGACCAAATGCTTCATAACATGCTCATGTCAACATTTTCATAAAATTGCATAAAAACTTGTATATGTCATCCGCATCATGATAACAACATTTAAAATTGTTGTTTGCATTAAATTGCTAAATAACATGTGGGGATTTACCTGAATTGTTGTTTGATGTTTCCGACCTTATTTAAACTTGCCTAAATAATTAGTTTAATTACGCCTCATCTCTTGCCATGTTAACCAACATTTAATATTGTTGAGTAGCTTTAACGAGAGCGAACTAAATAATTAAATGTGGTGTTTCTTCAATATGCAACTCATTGCATATTGAGGCCCACTTAATTTGTAGTATTGTTTGTTGCACTTTGCCATGCCTTGCCTATTTAAACCGGACATGCATCATACTTGATTGTGCATCATGCCATGTTTATGCTTGTTGGTTTACCATGTTGTTTGCTTCTTTTCGGTTGTGCTGCTTCTCTATAGTTCCGGTTACGTTGCGATTGTGAGGATCCGTTCGACTACGTTGGTTCGTCCACTTCATGGATTCGGTTTTCTTCCTAGCGGGATTTCAGACAAGATGACCGTTACCCTGGATACCACTACTATCTTTGTTTTGCTAGTTGTCTCGATGCTATCGCAATGTCACGCTACCTACCATTTGTTTATCAAGCCTCCTAAATTGCCATGTTAGCCTCTAACCTTTTCCATCATCCTAGTAAACCGTTGTTTGGCTATGTTACCGCTTTGCTCAGCCCCTCTTATAGCGTTGCTAGTTGCAGGTGCAGTTGCAGTTTGTTCCATGTTGGGACATGGATATCATGGGATATCACAATATCTCTTATTTAATTAATGCATCTATATACTTGGTAAAGGGTGGAAGGCTCGGCCTTTTGCCTGGTGTTTTGTTCCACTCTTGCCGCCTTAGTTTCTGTCATACCGGTGTTATGTTCCTTGAATTTTACGTTCCTAACGCGGTCGGGGCTTATGGGCCCCCCCTTGTTTCTTTGTCTAAAGTAAAGCTTTCCTGAGGAGATCCAACATTGGTTTTACCATTTGCCTAATAACAACTAAAACTTGCATAGGGACCGGCTAGCACCCGAGGACTCTTAATCAACTCCCGGGCCAGTGCTCCTCATGAGTGTTGGTCCACCTACCTAGCAGTCGGCGGTGCTGCCTCGGGGTAACTCGATGGTATTTGGCTATCGTCCACTTCGCATAGACGGATGAGTCCGTAGATAGAGAGCGCGCGGCTCTAGACACGGATCTGACTCGCCGGGAGATCTCCTTGGGATAGTTTTCCTTTCTTCGAAGAGTTTGTGCACCGGGATTCCGAGGTTACTCGGGGTGTCCCGAGATGGAGGATTGTCTTCGTGGATCATGAGAGCTTATCATGGGCTAAGTTGGGACACCCCTGCAGGGTTTAAACTTTCGAGAGCCGTGCCCGTGGTTATGTGGCAGATGGGAATTTTTAATATCCGGTTGTAGAGAACTTGACACCAGATCCGAAATAAAATACACCAACCGCGTGTGTAACCGCGACCGTCTCTTTTCGAGTGAGTTCGAGAAGAGAACAGGGTGGGGTTATGTTTGAACGTAAGTAGTTAAGGATCACTTCTTGATCGTTACTAGTTTGCGACCGTTTGCGTAGCATCTCACCTTACTCTTGTATTCATAAGTTAGCCATCATACAATGCTTAGTGCTGCTGCAACCTCACCACTTATCCATTCCATACCCATTAAGCTTTGCTAGTCTTGATACCCATGGTAATGGGATTGTTGAGTCCTCGTGGCTCACAGATTACTACAACAACAGTTGCAGGTACAGGTAATGCGATGATCTGACATGAGAGCGATGCTTGTTGTTTTTGGAGTTCTTCTTCTTCTTCGATCAAGGGATAGGTTCCGGGTCGGGAGCCTGGGATTAGCAGGGTGGATGTCGTTCTTCTTTTTTGTTTTATTTCATCCGTAGTCGGATCCTGCTCTTCTGTATGATAATTGCTATGTATTGATGTATTGATGTATTCATGTTGTAGCTTGTGGCGAGTGTAAGACTTTATCTGGTATTCTCATCTATTCAGTACATGGTATGTTGTAACGATATCCACCTTGCTATGCGCTCGAAATGCGGTTGTGCCCCAATCATGAATTCATCATGTGATTGGGATAGAATCGCATCTTGGGCTCTACACTAAAACACTGAAACACAATTGTTACAGAAGTAATATTGCCTATACACATAAAAATAGAATAGAAAAATACTGGGTTGTCTCTCAACAAGTGGTTTCTTTATAGCCATTAAGATAGGCTTGAAATTTTATTGATGCTCACGAGAAAGATAATAATTAAAACACAAAGAGAGCATCATAAAACATGTGACCAACACTTTTAAGTCTAACATACTTTCTATGCATAGGCATTTCATAGGAAAACAAATTATCAAGACAAGCAATTTCTAGCATATGCAAATAGGAAGAAAGAAGTATTAATAATTTCAACACAAAGAGAGGTGAATTAGTAACATGAAAATTTCTACAACTATATTTTCCTCTCTCATAATAATTACATGTGGGATCATATTCAAATTCAACAATATTGCTATCACATAACATATTCTCTTCATAATCCACATGCACGCAAAGTTGACACTCTTTCAAAATAGTGGGATTATCATCAAATAAAGTCATGACCTCTTCAAACCCTCTTTTATAAAAAAAATCATAAGATTGAACACTCTCCAAATACGTGGGATTATTTTTACCTAGAGTTGACACTCTTCTGAACTCACTTTCAATATTATTGCAAACATATTCATGAAGAGGCTTAAATAAATTTTCAAAATCATAAGAAGCATTATTACCCCAATCATGATCATTACAATAAGTCGTGGACATAGCAAAATTAGCATCCCCAAGCTTGGGGATTTGCATATCATTAACACAATTGACATTAATAGAGTTTATAATAACATCATTGCAATCATGCTTTTTATTCAAGGAGCTATCATGAATCACTTCATAAATTTCTTCTTTTAACACTTCATCACAATTTTCAGATTCACGAATTTCAAGCAAAACTTCATAAAGATAATCTAGTGTACTCAACTCACTAGCAATTGGTTCATTATAATTGGATCTTTTAAAAAGATTAGCAAGTGGATGAGGATCCATAAACTTTTTGCTTTCTGATTTGGAATAAATATGCAATTATGCCAAACGAACAAGCAAACAAACCAAGTAAGACATAAAGACAAACATAAAGAAGGCAAATATTTTGTGTTTTTTCTGAAAATGTTTTAGAAGTGGGGGAGAGAAAAACGAGAGGCAAATGGCGAATAATGTAATGCAAGAGATGAGAGTTTATGATAGGTACTTGGTAGGCTTGATGCAGAACCTCGATGGCAACGGCGCCAGAAATTTTTCCTGCTACTTCTTGAACTGGCCTTGGTTTTTCCCTTGAAGAGAAAAGGGTGATGCAGCAAAGTAGAGATAAGTAATTCTCTCAGTTAAGAACCAAGGTATCAATCCAGTAGGAGGAACACATAAGTCTCCAATGATAGCACCTACACAAACAAACAAATACTTGCACCCAACGCGATAAAGGGGTTGTCAATCCCTTCACGGTTATTTGCAAGGATGAGATCTGATAGAGATAGATATAAAAGATAAATAAAAGTGCAAAACTAAATAAAAGTAAATAAATTACATCAAGGTATTTTTTGGTTTTTGGTTTTATAGATCTGAAAATAATATGATAAAAATAGACCCGGGGGCCATAGTTTTCACTAGAGGCTTCTCTCTTGAAAGAAAGCATACGGTGGGTAAACAAATTACTGTTGAGCAATTGATAGAAAAGCGCATAGTTATGATGATATCTAAGGCAATGATCACGAATATAGGCATCACGTCCGTGACAAGTAGATCGACTCCTGCCTGCATCTACAACTATTACTCCACACATCGACCGCTATCCAACATGCATCTAGTGTATTAAGTTAACGAGAACGGAGTAACGCCTTAAGCAAGATGACATGATGTAGAGGGATAGATCCAATCAATATGGTAAAAACCCCATCTTTTTATCCTTAATTGCAACAATACAAATACGTGCCTCGCTACCCCATCTGTCACTGGGTGAGGACACCGCAAGATTGAACCCAAAACAAAGCACCTCTCCCATTGCAAGATAGATCAATCTAGTTGGCCAAACCAAATCAATAGATCGGACAGAAATACAAAGCTATCTTAATCATGTATAAAATAGTTCAGAGAAGACTCAAAAAAATATTCGTAGATAATCTGATCAAAAATCCACAATTCATTGGATCTCCACAAACGCACCACAAAAGAAGATAACATCGAATAGATCTTCAAGAATATCGAGGAGAACATTGTATTGAAGATCAAAGAGAGAGAAGAAGTCATCTAGCTACTATCTATGGACTCGTAGGTCTATGGTAAACTTCTCACACATCATCGGAAGGGCAGCAAGGTTGTTGTAGAGGCCCTCCGTGATCGAATCCCCCTCCGACAGAGTACCAAAAAAGGCCCCAAGATGGGATCTCACGAGGACAGAAGCTTGCGGTGGCGGAAAAGTATTTTTGGTGTGCCCTTTGGTATACGGGGAATATTTGGGTATTTATGGAGCTAAGATTAGGGTTAGGGGAGTCTTGAGGGGCCCACAAGCTTGGGGGGCGCCCCCTGGGGCACGCCATGTGAGCTTCTGGCCAACTCGTGGCTCCTCTGGCCTCCTCCCGAAGCTTCGTGGGTGTCTTCTTGTCGAAGAAAAATCGTCAAAAAGTTTCATTCCGTTTGGACTCCGTTTGGTATTGATTTTCTGTAGAAGACAAAAACAAGGAAAAAACAACAACTAGCACTGGGCACTAGGTTAATAGGTTAGTACCAAAAAATGATATAAAATAGCATAATAATGCATATAAAACATCCAAGATAGATAATATAATAGCATGGAACAATAAAAAATTATAGATACATTGGAGATGTATCAAATAGGCAGAGGGCCGACTTAAGCCGGTCACTGAAGAGCTGGACATGCTCAAGCATCATATTACCCACACGACCACAGCTATTTTTGGTAAGCAACTCATTGAGTAATTTTGATAACTCGCCTGACCGTTCCTGTTTTGAAGTTGAATGGACAGATCAATGCTTATAACCCGCCAATTGCCAACTTTTTCAGGAAAAAGAAGTGTGAATGCCCTCCGAGCGCCTTTGTTGAAGCTGAAAGCCGTGTACACCTTCCTTGAGCAACTTTATGCAGGGAGCTTGTTCACCATCATGGCTGTGAAGGATGGGAAAGAGCCGCCACAATTTATAAGGGATGTGTTGAAACAACTATCGACCATCCCCAAACAAATTGAAGAGTTGAAAAAATCAGCCACCCGAGCTGGTGCAATGATGTCTCTTAGTCGCGCCAAAGCTTTTATGGCAGAGATGGAGCCGGCTGAGATGCTTGGCGGCTTTCCAGAATTCAAGGTTAACGGCAGTCAATTTTCTCCGGCGAATTATGCTCGTTGTATGAAGGAAACTCGCTTCTTGGCGAGTCAAATAGTCGAAGATCTTGATCTGAGCAGATATCAAGCGACTTATGATGAAGAAAATGCGCAGGTTAACGAGCCAACCTTTGAGCCTTTTGACTTGACTCCTACACGGCGTAAGCATATCTTTGCTCCTGATGTTAACCCATCTATTATCATGCAAGACGATGCCATCTTCCAAGCTTTAACAACTATCGACTGGGATCAGAACAACCTTCAGATCGGAGAAGAAGAAGCGGCGTAGGATAACCCGGAGGCATCGAATGCTGGAGGTCGCTAAGAAGGTGTCAACCCGGAAAGCAACAACCCGGTCGGTACAGGGGCCGGCTTGTAGGAGTAGTTGTATTCCATTAAAACTTTATTGAGGATTTTAAGCCCAGTTGTGGCTATGTAAGAGGGTGGTAGAAAATACTTGTCTCATCTATAGTGCCATCGCGCATTGTTGATACTTTAAAGTATATTTTGCGGAAGATCTTGAACTGGTGTGGTGTTGTGCTGACCCGCCCAGTATCCTTTGAATAATCTATTGCTTTAAGTAATGATCTGGCGAGTCATATTTGTATGAGTCACCAAAAAACTGATCCTTGCCCGCAAACACTCATGATCAGAATAACCCGGTGTATTAATGACCCGGTGACTCATGGTCGATAGCAATCTTTGATAAAAAATAAACCGGTGTATCAATGACCCGGCGACTCATGGTCAGTATCAATTATGATTAAAAAAAGATAGTCCTGTAAAACAAATAATTGAATAAACATATATAAAATAGATGTTAGGTCGGCTTTCGAGGCTTCGACAAAAAGACCGGCTTTCGAGGCTCGAGTCTTGCTTCAGTGAAGCTGGCTTGATAGCCCATAGTTTATCCTAGCTTTCTGTAGGCCGACTCTAACATGACATAAGCCGGCGTTTTAACCTTGACAAGTTCAGGGTCATAATAGATTGACTGTCAAGAGTACGCCTGGTCATCTTGGTGGATGAGCATCGAGCAAACAGGCAGGTTTAACCATGATATATAATGGCATATGCTGGGTCAAGAGGGATGTTAATAGCTAAACTCGATGAGTTGGAAGCCCCCAAGTGACCTATGATCAAGAAATAAAAACTCATGCACAATATATTGGACGAAACGATAGAGGCCCCGAGTTTCGGGGATACCGGCTTTATTAACATTGATCATAAAAGATATATACACAAAGGTATGTACAAAAGCTGGAGCCAGTGGATCTAAGTGTAGTAAGGACAGAGATGAGCAATATTCCAAGGCCTGTTGGTCTCCTCCTCAGATGTACGTGATTTATCATGTTCAGTATGTCAATCAGGTAATATGAACAATTGTTGAGATTCTTGCTGATGACAAAAGGCCCTTGCCATGGAGGTGAAAGTTTATGCATGCCGATTTGATCTTGAATCAGCCGGAGCACTAAGTCGCCCTCCTGGAAAGTATGGCTACGAACTTTACGGCTATGATAGTGGCGTAGGTCTTGCTGATATATGGCTGATCTAGATGCTGTAAAGTCACGTTCCTCTTCCAAAGCATCTAGAGAGTCTTGTCGAGCATGCTCATTATCTGCTTCAACATAAGCCGCCACTCTGGGGGAATCATGACGAATATTGCTTGGTAGCACTGCTTCAACACCGTAAACCATGAAGAAAGGCATGTAGCATGTTGATCTGTTGGGGGTAGTCTGTATGCTCCAAAGGACAGAAGGGAGCTCCTCAACCCAACAACCCGAAGTACGCTCAAGAGGAACCATAAGTCTTGGCTCGGTGCCTCCCAAAATCTCCTAGTTAGCATGTTCTACCTATCCATTGGACTGAGGATGTGCCACTAAGGTCACGTCAAGCCAGATGTGCTCTTGCTGACAAAACTTTTTCATGGCTCCTTTGGACAAGTTAGTCCCATTATCAGTGATAATGCGGTGTGGATAACCAAAGTGAAAGATCAACTTTTTCAAAAACTTGACTGTTGTTTCTGCATCGCAATTGCTGATCGGCTCTGCTTCAACCCACTTGGTGAACTTATCAACAACAACCAAAAGGTGGGTTTTCTTGTCCTTAGATCTTTTGAATGGACCCATCATATATATCAAGACCCCATACTGCAAAAGGCCAGGTGATGGGAATCATTTGAAGTTCTTGAGCTGGTACGTGAGCCTGACGTGCAAACTTCTGACATCCATCACACCTGCGCATGATATCCTCAGCATCTATCTGGGCTGTGAGCCAATAAAACCGTGTCGAAAAGCCTTCGCAACCAGGGATCTTGAGCTAGCATGATGACCACAGTCACCGGAGTGGATCTCATTGAGGATCTCGCGGCCCTCATCAGGGGAGACACAACGTTGAAAAACACCGGTGATGCTTCTTCTGTGCAACTCGCCATGGACAATAGTCATAGACTTGGAACGACGGACGATCTGACGAGGAATAAGTTCATCCTCAGGGAGCTCACCTCGAGTTAGATACGCCAGATAAGGGACCGTCCAGTATGGAGTAGCGCGAAGAGCCGCCACCAACTGTGCCTCCGGATCTGGTATAGCCAAATCTTCCTCTGATGGCAGTTTAACAGAAGGGTTATGGAGTATGTCGAGGAACACATTGGGGGGAACTGGCTAACGCTGAGAACCGAGTCAAGACAAAGCATCAGCCACCTCATTGAGCCGCCGATCGATGTGATCCACATGATAACCTTTGAAGTGGCCTGCAATGTTAGTCACTGCCTGTCGATAAGCCGCCATCAGGGGATCCTTGGAGTCCCACTTGCCAGAAACATGCTGAGCCACGAGATCAGAGTCGCCCAAGCTCCTGACCCAGCTAAGATTCATTTCCATAGCCATATGGAGACCATGGAGAAGAGCTTCATACTCAGCTGCATTATTAGTACAAGGAAACACAATCCTTAGAACATAACAAAATTTGTCACCTCAAGGGGAAGATAAGATAACCCAGCCCCCGAGCCTTCCAACTACTTGAATCCATCAAAGTGAATTGTCCAATAAGTGCTCTCGGGCTTCTCTTCTAGGATCTGGAATTCAGTCCAATCGTTGATGAAATCCACTAGCGCTTGGGACTTGATAGCTGTTCGGGGCACGTATTTCAGATGATGTGGCCCAAGCTCAATTGCCCACCTAGCAACCCGATCCGTGGCTTCCCTGTTCTGGATGATATCTCCCAAAGGGGCGGAGCTGACCATGGTGATGCGGTGTTCCTGGAAATAATGCTTGAACTTGCAACTAGCCATTAAGACACCAAATACCAGTTTCTGCCAATGTGGATATCACTGCTTGGATTATGTTAAAACTTCGCTGACATAGTAGACTGGTCTTTGAACTGGATATTCCTTCCCAGCCTCCTTGTGCTCCACGATAACTGCAACACTTACCGCTTTGTTATTGGCAGCAATGTACAGGAGCATAGGCTCTTTGTCTATGGGGGCAACCAAGATGGGCGGCTCAGCCAACTATTTTTTGAGAGCTTCGAAAGTATTGTTGGTAGCATCGCTCCACATGAAGTTATCTATTTTCTTCAACATTTGATACAAAGGGATGGCCTTCTCGCCCAGGCAGGTTATGAACCTGCTTAAGGCGGTGATTCGACCCGCCATGCGCTGGACGCCATTGATGTTGGCAGGCTTAGCGAGGAAGGTCACCGCCTTGATTTTCTCTGGATTTGCCTCTGGGCCTCATTCAGACACCAAGAATCCTAGCAACTTGCCTGCAGGAACACCAAAAACACACTTGGCCGGGTTAAGCATCATCTTGTAAACTCGAAGATTGTCAAAAGTCTTTTTGAGATATGCCAATAACGTTTCCTTCTTCTGAGACTTGAGCATAATATCATCAACATAAGCATGAATGTTGCGCCCGATCTGATTGTGAAAACAATTCTGTACGCAGCACTGATAAGTAGCCCCTGCACTCTTAAGCCCAAAAGGCATAGCGACATAGCAAAAAGCCCCGAACAGAGTGCTGAAGGTTGTCTTCTCCTGATCCTCAACAGCCATCTTTATCTGATGATAACCGGAGTAAGCATCCAGGAAACAGAGACTCTCACAACTAGCTGTGGAATCAATGATTTGATCAATGCGTGGGAGGGCAAACGGGTCTTTGGGACACGCCTTGTTAAGATCTGTGTAATCAACACACATACGCCAAGTGCCATTTTTGTTCAGAACAAGCATGGGATTGGCCAGCCACTCAAGGTGAAACACTTCGATGATAAACCCGACAGCTAGGAGCCGGGCCACTTCTTCCCCAATGGCTTTGCGTATTTCTTCGTTAAAGCGACGAAGGTATTGACGGACTAGTTTCATCTTAGGATCAACATTAAGGTGGTGCTCGGCGAATTCTCTCGGTACACCAGGCATGTCAGAAGGTTTCTATGCAAATATGTCCCGATTCTCACAGATGAACTCGATGAGCGTGCTTTCCTATTTGGGATCCATGCCAGTCCCAATAGTGAACTGCTGGGATGAGTCACCCGGAGTGAAGTCGACCTGTTTCGTATCCTCATCCGACTTAAACTTGAGAGGGGGGGGGTCAGTTTCTATGGTGGGTTTCTTCAGGGACATTGTTGGGACCGAGAGTATATCGACCAAAGGGGGGGTGAATGGGAGATTCAAAAATTCTTTTGAATGTTTTGAACTGATCCCAAACACAGCAGCAGAAATAAAGTTCGGTCGATCAGAATTTAAACAAGCAAGCTATCGAGGAACATATTCGTCAAGAAAGGAAGCAATAATGGTTCGAGCATAGGATATCACATGCTTGACAATGAAGATGATAATGCAATATGCTAGCAGATATAGTAACATGTCATAGATGAGAAATGAGATACAATGAGTGAACACGAGAAAGAATTATGACACAGAGAATGAAAATGATATAGAGCAAGCCGGATGTATATGACTAGAAAGGCTGCACAGAATGATGAGAATGCAACAGGGTGAGAAACAAATGATGAGAGCTGGGGACGACAGAAATGAAAGATACGAATGATATGCAATAGATAAAGATAGATCAGATAAACTATCAACACAGAGCACGAAAGTAAACTGCTGAATGTAATGCAGTAAAGTAGAGTAAACCAGTGGTGCTCGATGGCGACAGTTGGATTTGGTAGACCAGTTCGCCCTTTTGAAAAGGACTACGTCTGGTTGGAGGGGTTATGATTTAACACAGAAGATAAACTCTCTTCGCCCTATTCTCCTTCAACTCGAAGCTGATCAGACTCTAGTTGATTTCACTCGTGGTAGATACTTGTCAGCGATCTCCAAACCTTCGATCGACATTCGCGAACCACAATTACTCTTGATTGCTGAAGATCTTGCTCGGTGAAGACAAGAACTCTTCAACACTCGAGCTGACACCTATCCGTCTAGAGAGTGCACAGCTCTCAAGAGTAATAGGTACAAGAACTCTAACTCAGAACTACTGTGATGCACTACCACTGTCTAAGTTTGGGCTCTTGATTTTTCTCTCGGTGGATCTTAAACTCAAATCACTCGGAGAGGGGATGCTCAGTCAATCTTCTCAGAAATCTTAAGCAGAGCAGCCAACAGGCAATGTTTGAGCGGGGTGGCTATTTATAGCCACAGCCTTCCCTGAAGGGAAATGACCAAATTGGACATGTGGATCAGCCAATGGCCGAACGACACGAGTCCAACGGTCAGAAATTGAGCACAACGGTAACATTACTTGTGGAGCAAGTAAAGCTAACTCCTCAGTTCAAAAGATATCTCCTGTAGCACAAAGAACAACTTCTACCGCCGCCAGGTAATCATTCGAAACATAAAGAGATTTCTCTCGCATCTTTCATAGGTTTTGGGCTAAGCATCACAGCGGATCTAAGCTTCGAGAACCTATACCCCTCTTACTAGTACGGAGGTCCTATGACTCAAATGAATGAAAGAAGAACAATGAAATTAATACTACGTCTTCACTTTGTCTTTGACTTCCATTCGCGTCAATCTTCTTCGGACAGAACTCCGAAACAATTGCTTCACGTCGGCAATAAACGTTCGAGGGGTTAACTCCTTCTCATTAATCTTCTCACCTACATGTCTTCAACAGATGTAGCTCATTCTTCTCTGGAACATTGATATTCTTCGGTGAAGTTCCTCGAACTTGGCACCAGAGATAACATTCTCTTCGATTCTGTATGGACTATTTCTCTGTGTGTGCACTAGCAAACAAATCAGTCCATGCCTGTTTCTGTCAACAATCTCCAAAACACAAGAGGGCAAATATTGCACCAACAATCTCCCCCCTTTTGGACGATTGTTGACAAAACAGAACACATCAAAGGACAGATAAATGAATGAAATGAAATGCGAAGGATAATGAAAGATGAGAGATTATTATGAAGATGAAACACGCTCCCCCTAAAGATATGCATCCAATGCATAGACGATAAAATGGATGGTAGCGAGATGAATTTTCGTACAAGTGATATTGACATAAGATCTAATTCGTGGTTTCTTTCAATACACTCGACAGTGTCTGAGGTGTTTCCTGTCACACACACTCTTTAAAAAATCTGTTAGAAAAAGTAAATACTTCAAAATGATTTGTGACGAAGGATAATCCATGAAGCTTTACTCAGAACACGGTTTGAACCTACATGAGATATATGTTCCCTGCAAGATAGATACTTGAGGAGAATCAGAGCAAGGGAATCATGGTTATATTACTCTGAGTAGATTTGCCTTAGACAAGGTTTTCCTGCAACAAAGATGATATAGAGGGTATATGCGAGAAAAAACAACTTATGAAATAGATAGAGAGACTTCACTTTCAAATCTTAAAATTTTAATCTGAAGCTGACTTTCTTGTCCTGCAAGGTTAGATAACGAAAGATAATCAAGGTAGCATATCTAATCATACGACACCAATTGTTTCAAGGAGAAAGAAATATCTCTTTTTTAGAGAAGCATGATTTCCTGTCCTCCTTGAGATGCTTTTATTTTCCCTGCACGATAGATAAGTATTGAGGATAATCATTGCAAGGAAGTATGTTTTCGATCACACCTGCAAACATAGATAACATGAAGCAACTAGCATTGCAGGGGGGTTATTAACGGTAAATGACGACCAATTGTTTCAGCACCACAGATGGTGCTATAAGTTTCAAACGCAAATAGTTCGATGAAACCAAATTGTTTGGAAGGAAATCAGATGGCGAATGGAAACACCCTGCAAATAACCTGCTTAGCTATCACTCGATGTTCTTATCTCCCTTTTTGTCAACAAGTGTCAAAAAGGAAAGAGAATGCATGCGAGGAACTACTCATTCGAAGAACCAGAGTCAGAGCTTGAACTGTTCGGAGAAGCAGAACGAGGTTGAGGCTGAAGCAGGTGTTGGAGATGCAACATGGGCTTCGAGAACAACTTCGGGAGTAGCATTGCGAGGTGCATCTGGCTTGTAGATAAAAGTCTCTGCTGTGTCTTCATGAACATCATCAGGTTCGACAAACAGCAGGTCAGTTGAGGCAGAACGCTGAGGGAGCACTGGGGTTTGCCTTCTAATGTGAGGTACTTCAAACAGCTCCAGATAATCATATTCTTTCTCGATACCCTTGGCTGATAGTTGCTTGCGAGAACAATGCTTGCGCAAAAGGGTCCAAGAGTGCTTCTTCTGTTCCTTCTCATATAAGAGAGCTTGCCGAACATAATTATGAAGCAAATTGATCTCAAACATCATTTCCACCTTTACTTTTCTATCAAGCTTGATGTGGCTTTCCAAGGCTTGCTGAGTGCGAAGACAAATTTCATACAATGAAGGATTCTCTTCATGAGGAATTTCAACTTTTGCCTTCTTGACTTTCAGAGCACTAGCAGAGGCAGGCATGTTAGCAGAAAAAGAAGCATCAATGGGCATTTTTCCTTTGCCGATATCCTTCACAATCCTGAGAGTGTCGTGAACTGGTGGCATAAAAACTTTCGGAACATATGGGCAGAAGAACTTTTCTTCAATGAGTTGCTCAATGGCATACATGACCCATGATGCATATGGCTTCAAGGCTTGAGAGCTATCAGTAGCACAGGCCAAGTTGCGAATGAACAGATCTGGAACATCAAACCGAATGCCTTGAGCAGTGGCAAGCAATGCATTTCCCATGATGTCATTGATGGTTTCTGGCCTGTTTGTTGGAGTGAGAGAGTTGCAGAGGATGTAGAACATCACTTTGTTCTCATAGGCCAGATTCTTTGGATTTGTCTCTATGCATTCATCACCAACTATTTCGGGGTCCATCAGCATATGAAGTTGAGCTTCGGATACTTCCCAATAGTGCAGCCTATGTTCTTGATCAGCATCAAATTCGCAACGAGGAAGATTCAACAGTGCTAAGAACTGGTCTGCCGAGCATTTGATCTTTTCCTCTCCTGTCATCCATTCGAGAATCCATGTAGAGCTATCTCCAAGTTCTCCTGAGATATACAAAGTAGCATAGAATTGATGAATCACTTCACGATTCCAGCCATGATTGAAATGAAGGAAACTCTTCAAGAAGAGAAGTTCAATTTGCTTGATGGTGTGATGGAAGCAGGGTAAGCTTTTGAGCTCAGCAAAATCCAGAATCTGGTTCCTGAAGATGCGATTCTTTTCATACAGAATGTGAGCATAATACACAGCCTGTTCCTTAGTCCAGAACCTTGGCGACAATGAAGTTCTTTCTCCTACATAAGGACTGGTTCCAAAGAATGCAAGTTTTGAGAGATGAAACTGCTCATTAACACTACTGCAGGATGCTGCTAACCCGACAGTACGATCAGAGACCCTTTGATGAAACTGTGTGCGATGCATTAATCACAAACAATGATGAAAAAACCATCAAAAGAGATGCAAAACGTTTGCGATGGCGGAGCCATCAAACACGGTTCCGATTATAGTTGCGTGTGCGATGCAGGGCACACGGTTGATCCATTCGAACTATTTGCGATGAGGCAGAACAACAGAAACGGGCAGCCATATCAATGTGTGTGCGATATACAGCATACAGTTTGCTCCGATGAACTGTTTGCTATTAGGGAGTGCAACAGAAACGGTTAGCCAGATTAAGGTGTGTGTGATATATGGCATACGGTTCACTCGGACGAACTGTTTTCGATTAGGGAACACAACAGAAACGGTTCAACTTAACAAGATGTGTGTGATATGCGGCATACAGTTCACATGGATGAACTGTTTGCGATGAGCCAAAAGAACACAAATGAGTCATGTAAACAAGATGTGTGTGATACACGGCAAACAGCCGACTCGGATGAACTGTTTGCGATGAGAAATTACAACACAGATGGTTAATACAGTTAGTTCGTGTGCGATTCAGTGTGTACAAAAAACTTTGAAAAATGCAAACTAGTTGCTTGTGGTGGCTAGGAGTATCGCTCACGATGCGTCTATGAGTACTCGTGTGCGGTGATTAGTAAGTTACACATACGTTTACTTATGTTAACACGTGTGTGAATTTGCAATATGGACAGTTAATATGCAAATGCCTTCTGGACATCGGGCACACGCTTAAACTCAATGAACTGTGTACGATACTAATACTTTCCATGAAAATTTAAGAACTTGGCTAACAGCATTTGAGTAACATATATATAGTGGTTACACTATTTGACAAAAGGAGGATCTTCGTAACATGGTTTTGACAACCATATGGTTCATATCTACATACTTAACATAGTAACAACTATCACATTTTAAGAGGCTGAGGGCTAACAACCATATGGTCCATATCTACATACTTATCATAGTAACAGCTAGCACATTTTAAGAGGCGAGGGCCAACAACCACAACTATCCGCTGGAAGCAGCTTGATCATGGCGACTCGGCATCTTGTCAATGAAAAGGAAGAGCCCTCCTGTGCCTTGGTAGAGCATGAGTAGAACAGCGTCTCCAGTTTTCCAATATGGATGCATTGCCATGACAAGCAAGAACTTGTTAATTTGAATGGTTCCATTTCTGCGGGAAATGCAGTACCTTGCAATCACTTTGGCGTTATTAGCAGGCACAAGTGTAATTCGATCACGCCACGAAATCGATCCAGGAACTGCTACAACGGGCAATTTCTATTGAAATGTAGAATAAAAACCAATTGTAACATATCGTTGAAGATATATATAGTTTATGAGCATCAACATTAAAATAAGACTTTTTACCAGCGTTTGTGCACACAATTGGTCTTGTTCAATGTGTGCACCATAGGTATAATTAATCCCATCCAAAATCCAGCGTTCATACGCTGTGCTATCTCTGTCAGATTGTCAACAAAGTTTATGACATGCTTCAAGTCCTTCCAGTGAAATTTGGTACGCTTAGTAACATACAGATCGTTCACTATGCATCCAACATATCCTGCTTAAAAGGTGAAAAGGTATTATTTATCCAGAACATGACAGAAGAATATATAGT
Source organism: Thinopyrum obtusiflorum (assembly GCA_036873465.1). Classification (NCBI taxonomy): domain Eukaryota; kingdom Viridiplantae; phylum Streptophyta; class Magnoliopsida; order Poales; family Poaceae; genus Thinopyrum; species Thinopyrum obtusiflorum. The sequence continues at coordinate 69,101 of JAAAWM010011505.1, forward strand.
GCGCATAAATTGGTAAATAGAATTTGTTACTGCCTAGGAACGGAGTCAGAAAATGAAATCGCAATTGGTTGCTTAAATAGTGATCAATTTGTCAGAACAAATACCCCAATTTTGCTAAGTAATATGCCAGCATGGAGAAAGTTGAAAAGACACTAACCTCGATCAGACTTTGATCGGCTGATGATGTTGGGGAAGTAAACATCCATGTTAATTAGACCAGGCTGTGGTGCACGCACTAGAATTTTATTGCCAGCTTTCAGTTCATAACACTTAGACATTTTTCTCCAAAGGTCCGCATCAAAATAGGAGTGACCATCTTTATCAAGTTTTACGCTAACCATCATTGTAAATCCATGCTGCGTTGTCAATATGACATCCATGGAGTCATCAACAAAGTAAAGCCCAAGATTTCCTTCTACTCCTGTTCTTGCAAAGCAAGGGATGTACTTCTTGAAATGAAAATTAAGATCATAAATTAGATATATTGAAATAACAGAGCAAGATGCAAATATGAGAGTAACTGATAGAATAGAACAATATATAGATGAAAGTAAAGTACAAAAATATATAATTAAAAATAGATAATGTAACAAAGATTTGATGCAAATATGAGAGTAACTGAATGAACAATACATCATATATTTGCCTAATATAGGGGTGGGGAATCGGCTTCGACATCTAGGCTGCACGTGGCACCGTACCTTTTATCCAAATGTAGCAACAGACGGTATATGTTCACAAATTTAGGCCATGCCGACCATGGTAGGTTGAGATTGAACATACCGAGCGCTCCCTGAAGTCATCCGGAATGGTGAGATAGAACTTCGTTTCCGACTGGCCACGACCACACTTGCCCGGTTTGTGCTCGCACCGTGGACACATGAATGAACACCCACGAATTAGCTAGAACAAAAATGAATTCACGACAATTTCCACCGGTTGATTAACAGTGATGGACGGACTACGATCAGAGATGAGTGAATATTTCGCTAAGTTGATTACCTTCTCCATGAGAAAAATCCCCGGCCCAATCCCGCAGAAAACCCCAATCGACCAGAGTCTAGAATGTCGGTGCAGATAGGCGGTGGAAAGCGGTAGGGGTGAAATCCTGTGCCGTCTGGAGCGCAACCTCCGCCCGTCGACAACAGCCATCGAGCTTAGGGTGGCCGCCGTGATAGAAGTTGATGAGGTGCAGAGTTGCGGAGGAGTCCGCGACGAGTGGGTGGGGACGAAGTGGGCGAGGGTTTTATTTTTCCTTTTGCATGTGTGGGTGAACACACACGGTTCGTAGAGGCGACGGAGATGAATCGTGTGCAATAGTAAATCACTGAGATTGAATGGGAATCCAAATTTCCTTTGTCCTTTGTCCACGAGTTTTTTCTACGATGAACATAAACCCTGCAAATCATCGTGTTCAAATTTGGCACTTTTCCGGGTTCATTTGCAATATTTAGGGGATTACGTGCATTTTCTAGGCATTAATGCACATAATTCAAATTCAAACAATCGGTGCATGAAAAGGTGCACGAGAATGGTCTGGAAAACCATGATCGTGCTATTTAGTAAATTCTCATGCCTTTTACAAGGAATGGGCAGATATTTCAAGGAAATGTGTTTACTGGGTACTATACAAAAATGAAATACATGCTTGGAAAACATGACGCCTGGCGTGGTGCCATGGTATGGCCTCACCATGCCCTTGTAAAAATTTGAGAATGTTTGTCTTATGTCGTCATGCACACCATTCATAAATCGAACCATCACCGAGGAAATTTCATGGTTTTGAGGGGGAAATCAGCAAGATTGAAGGGGCCGGGAATCCAAATTTCCTTCCTAGCTTGTCATTCAGTTTTTTCTACAATCAACATACCCCCTCGAATGCAACGTGTTCAAATTTGGCATTTTTCTGGGCTCATTTACCATATTAGGGGATTATGTGCATTTTCTAGGCATTAATCCACATAATTCAATTTCAAACAATCGGTGCATGAAAAGGTGCACAAGAACGGTCTGGAAAAATCATACTCGTGGTATTTAGTAAATTCTCAAGCCTTTTACAAGGAATGGGCAGAGATTTCAAGGGAATACGTGGCAATAGTCAACCACAAACGCGTCATTTACTGGGTTATCAACTATAGAAAAATGAAATACGTGCTTGAAAAACATGACGCCTGGCATGGTGCCATGGTATGGCCTCACCGTGCCCTGGTTAAAAGCTGAGAAGGTTTGATTTATGCCGTCATGCATGCCCTTCATAAATCGAACCATCACCGAGGAAGTTCCATGCTTTCGAGAGGGAAATCACCAAGATTGAAGGGGAATCCAAATTTCCGTTCTAGTTTTTCATTCAGTTTTTTTCCAATGATCAACATACCGCCTCAAATGCAATGTGTTCAAATTTGACATTTTTTCGGGCTCATTTACAATATTTAGGGGATTATTTGCATTTTCTAGGCATTAATGCACATAATTCAAATTCAAACAATCGGTACATGAAAAGGTGCACAAGAACGGTCTAGAAAACCATGCTCTTGCTATTTAGTACATTCTCATGCCTTTTACAAGGAATGGGCAGATATTTCAAGGAAATGTGTGGCAATAGTCAACCATAAACGCGTCGTTTACTGGGTTAACAACTATACAAAAATGAAATACATGCTTGAAAAACATGACGCCTGGCGTGGTGCCATGGTATGACCTCACCGTGCCCTGGTAAAAATTTGAGAATGTTTTCCTTATGTCGTCATGCACGCCTTTCATAAATCGAACCATCACCGAGGAAGTTTCATGGTTTTGAGGAGGAAATCACCAAGATTGAAGGGGGATCCAAATTTCCTTTGTCCTTTGTCCATGAGTTTTTTTCTACGATGAACATACACCCTACAAATCACCGTGTTCAAATTTGGCACTTTTTCGGGTTCATTTACCATATTTAGGTGATTATGTGCATTTTCTAGGCATTAATGCATATAATTCAAGTTCAAACAATCGGTGCATGAAAGGGTGCACAAGAACGGCCTGGAAAACCATGCTCGTGCCATTTAGTAAATTCTCATGCCTTTTACAAGGAATGGGCGGATATTTTGATGAAATGTGTGGCAATAATCAACCACAAACATTTGTTTATTGGGTTTTCAACTATAGAAAAAAATAAAATAAATGCTTGAAAAACATGACGCCTGGCATGGTGCCATGGTATGGCCTCACCATGCCCTGGTAAAAATTTGAGAAGGTTTGGATTATGTCGTCATGCACGCCCTTCATAAATCGAACCATCACCGAGGAAGTTCCATGCTTTCGAGATGGAAATCACCAAGATTGAAGGGGAATCCAAATTTTCTTTGTTCTTTGCCCTGGAGTTTTTTTTTCTACGACGAACATACACCCTGCAAATCACCGTGTTCAAATTTGGCATTTTTCCGGGCTCATTTACCATATTTAGGGGATTATGTGCATTTTCTAGGCATTTAGCGCATATAAATCCAATCCAGCTACATCTGCACGGGTGTGATGTGAGGGACGTGGATTGTCGTTCGATCGCGGCGCATCCTACGGTGCATACACATGATCCGCGTGGCTGGGGTTCCGGCCAATCATAATGCAACACACAATAGGCTCAGCGCACACTATTTCCGGAAGTGACGGAGATGAACCGTGTGCGATAATGAACGAGCAAACTTGTAAGGGAAGCCAAATTTCCTTTATCGTTTGTCGTTGAGCTCTTAAAAACCACCGCACTGTACGGCTACCCGGCCCCTCCGTCCCAGAGCTCTCTCCAAGCGTCGTTCATGGCACCGCGGCGCACAGTAACTGGTAAGGAAGTGATGGCATCCCGCCGCGCCGCGTTCCTCGCCGCCCGCGGCCGCACACATGATAAGGAAGCGATGGCATCTCGCCGCACCGAGTTCATCGCCGTCGGCAGCCACACAGTTACGTGGGCAGACTTTGAGGCTGCCATGGTCGAATGGGCGGTGGATCTAGAGGCGGCCAAAGCCGCACAGAAGGAGCGGAAAAGGCAAAAAGCAATCAAGAAAAGAGAGTCCCGCCGCCGCAAGAAAGAAGAGGCCGCACGCCGTGCTGAGGAGAGCTTGGCGGAGATCGAAGCACGGTGGGCTGCCACCTACAAGGCCGGGAAGGAGAATGCCGGCGTCTGGCCAGCATGCCCTGATGGCAACATGTGAGAAGTAGTTAGTGCGTGTGTCGCCCGTAGTCTTAGAGCAAATTACCAGTAGTACTTTAAGTTTGTACTATCTAGTATTAACGTACAATGTCGATAAGAGCATCCTTTGAGGGCTTTGAGTGTTGATTAGCATGTGTTCACTAAAGTTTTGTAGCCGCACCCCGGCCCCAAATACTACCAAAACGTCCGCCCACAGCCACCGGAGGAGACTAGAGCTGGCCGCAGCAGGTTTTTAGTCCCACCTCGCCGCGCGAGTTGGCCGCACACCGGCTTAAATTGCCGCATCGGCGGATGGCAGCAAGCTTCTCTCTTGTTGCATAGGATCAAATCTGGCTACGCGAGTGAGGCAGGTTGACACTTGATTGCATTTCATAAACCGATGATTGCTCATCGGGTGTCACCTTGCCTCGTTGATGTACATTGAATAATCCTGATACAATGAAAGAGATTTTTAAAATTAGGTGCGGTTGGAGATGCTGATAGATATAAGAATCATTAGAAGATCACAAAACACAAGGTTTCTATGGCGTACCCGTGTGCGTTTTTTTGCGTTAATGATCCATAAGTCAGTTACCTGTGCAATGTTTCCTAATAAACCAGGCGTACCATTGACCGAAAAAATCAACTACACGTGTACATTTTTTTGGAGACGGGACCTGCCAATTTTCTCTTTTCTCGCACACGAGTATTTTCCGCGCTTCGTCTGCGTTGTGTGTTTCCCCCGCCCAAGTTTCAAGTTTCACTGCGAAATTTTCATTAGGCGTGCGATTTCAGAATTTATTCCTCCAACCACATCCCCGCCCATCAAATTTCCTCAGTATCTCCCCCTCCCCGGGGGGGGGGGGGGGGGGGGGGGGGGGGGGGGGGGGGGGGGGGGGGGGGGGGGGGGGGGGGGGGGGGGGGGGGGGGGGGGGGGGGGGGGGGGGGGGGGGGGGGGGGGGGGGGGGGGGGGGGGGGGGGGGGGGGGGGGGGGGGGGGGGGGGGGGGGGGGGGGGGGGGGGGGGGGGGGGGGGGGGGGGGGGGGGGGGGGGGGGGGGGGGGGGGGGGGGGGGGGGGGGGGGGGGGGGGGGGGGGGGGGGGGGGGGGGGGGGGGGGGGGGGGGGGGGGGGGGGGGGGGGGGGGGGGGGGGGGGGGGGGGGGGGGGGGGGGGGGGGGGGGGGGGGGGGGGGGGGGGGGGGGGGGGGGGGGGGGGGGGGGGGGGGGGGGGGGGGGGGGGGGGGGGGGGGGGGGGGGGGGGGGGGGGGGGGGGGGGGGGGGGGGGGGGGGGGGGGGGGGGGGGGGGGGGGGGGGGGGGGGGGGGGGGGGGGGGGGGGGGGGGGGGGGGGGGGGGGGGGGGGGGGGGGGGGGGGGGGGGGGCCATTTACTGGTTGCCTGTAGGTACACATGTCAGTGGCACTGATCCACGCTTTGACCCGGAGGAACAGCTCGACTCCGCCGCCGCTGACTTTGGGCGGGCTTTGGCCAAGATGAAGTGCCCCAGCAACTACCTCTCAGGACTTACCAAGTATGTACTCACCAGTTCATTCTTACCAATACCAGTTGCAATTAATGGCTATGTTTTGTACGGTCGATGTATTAAGCATGTTGTAGTAAACATGCCTAACATGTTTTAGCTACTTTCCCTACCTTTTTATAGACAACTGGGCCATTCTCTGCTCTGGCAGCACCTGCCTTGTGATGTTTAACTCTTCCAATTGCATTTTTATCAGTACCGATTTCAGTGGCTATTAAGCCTGTTGCAATTAACAGTTGAATCCATTTTTAAATAGTTGTATTTCAATGGCTACAAACTTACAAAACATATCTTAGGATGCTGTTAAGCTTGTTGCAATTAACAGTTGTATCCATTTTTTAATCTGTCCCTTTGCTACCATGCTACTCTCCGCAATGAAGATATACTAGAGATGCTGCCCATTTGCTATTTTTGGTGGATGCTAACCCTGTTGTTCTTAACATGCCTTTCCATGTACTTACGCAGGGCCATAACGGGCGATGCTATTGTTTGCCGTCGAGGTTAGCTGCATCCCATGTCTTACAGTATTTTACATCATTTGTGCAATTGCAGTTTGGCTTCTAACATTTACTTCCTTCTTGTAGGTACACATGTCGGCGGCACTGATCCACACTTCGACCCGAAGGAAGAGCTCGCCTCAGCCGCCGCTGACTTTGGGTGGGCTCTGGCCAAGATGGAGTGCCCCAGCAACTACCTCTCAGGACTTACCAAGTATGAACTCACCAGTTCAATCTTACCAATACCAGTTGCAATTAATGGCTATGTTTTGTATGGTCGATGTATTAAGCATGTTGTAGTAAACATGCCTAACATGTTTTAGCTATTTTCCCTACCTTTTTATAGACAACTGGGCCATTCTCCGCTCTGGCAGCACCTCCCTTGTGATGTTTAACTCTGCCAATTGCATTTTTATCAGTACTGGTTTCAATGGCCATTAAGCCTGTTGTAATTAACAGTTGTATCCATTTTTAAACAGTTGTATTTCAATGGCTACAAACTTACAAAATATGACTTAGGATGTTGTTAAGCCTATTGCAATTAACAGTTGTATCCATTTTTTAATCCGTCCCTTTGCTACCGTGCTACTCTTTCGCAATGAAGATATCACTACAGATGCTGCCGTTTTATTACCATTTGCTATTTTTGGTGGATGTTAACCCTGTTGTAGTTAACATTGGCTTTCCATGTACTTACACAGGGCTGCAATGGGCGATGCTGTTGTTTGCCGTCGAGGTTAGCTGCATCCCATGTCTTATACACCATATGTTCCTAAATATAAGTATTTTTAGAGATTCCAATATAGACTACATAAGGAGCAAGATGAGTGAATCTAGATTCTAATCTAAACTATATCTATAATTCTATATACATCCGTATGTAGTTCATATTGAAATCTCTAAAAATACTTGTACTTAGGAACGTATTTTACATCATTTATGCAATCTCAGTTTAGCTTCTAACATTTACTGGTTGCTTGTAGGTACATATATGAGCGGTACTGATCCACGCTTCGATCCCTTTTGCGTATGGGGCAATGAGATATTCATGAACAAGCGTCAAGTGAGGAAACTAAGAAAGATTGTTAGGCAAAAGAAACGGGTGATGGGAATTAAGCTCTTTATTTACACTTTGTCCAAGACAACAGTGAACTTTAGGATTGTAAGTAATGTGTTGCCTTTTCCCCCAGCCCACAACAAGTTACTCTATTAGACCTCAGTATCTGATATTTTTCTCTTTTCAGTGGTTTCCGAAGCTATTTACTGATGATTACCTTGCAAACTACATGACTGGAGTGGAGGCAACTAAGGTTAAAGTATATAATTTATGCTACCATGATAATGCTCTAGAAGTCTTCCTGAAGGCGGTGAAGGATGGGCGGGCGATCGTCACAAGGGGTTGGACAAAAGTTGTTCGTGCCTATGGCATGCAGGAAGGCACATTATGGGCATTCCGCTTCTTCAACACCATCGGCAGTTAAAATGATTTACACTTGTCTCTTCACCTTTACCGCCTCTAAATATTGTGGTTCATCATAATTAATTGCTGTCTAATCCTGTAATTACTGAACATATTGTACTGAAAATTTTATTTATGGATTCGTTGATGAACCATTGTGCTGAGAATTTGAATTGCATGTTTCATATTTCAAAATTTTCAATTTGAATAATAAATTACAGGGAAAAATAAAAATATACAGGAGCAAATAAAATAATGTGCACACGGTTAGAAAGAAAACAACGTGTGTGATGAAAAATAGTGAACAGACGGTTCTTTGACGTGAAACGTTTGCGATGCCCGACAGACGCACACACGGTTTCGTCTCATATGCGTGTGTGATTCATGGTAATACGGCAAACATTTCAAACCAGTGTGCGTGTGTGTGACAAGAATACCAATCGCACGCAGTTATGAAAATCGACACGTTGGCGTTAGTAGAGGCACCGCACACATTTTACATTCTTGAACCGTGTGCGATAACGTACCTACCACAAACATATCGGTAGATTAAATGTTGATGTCCACCTTTTTCACATGACTATAGCGGCGTAATCGTTTGGGATGTCTCTCTGATCAGAAACATAATGTCGAGATGTAACGTGTGGGACTGGGCCGGCTTCTCATACGTTTATTCTATGGCGATCGTCAGTAGCCGCTCGCCCATCCCCGACGGTTTCTGGGTCGTGTGGGAAGGACTCCCCTATCGCCCACACTCACTTGGCGACGGTTCCAAATGCCGTCGCGGAAAGGGGTTAAAAACCGTTTGTATAGCACCTTACAGTACCAGTGTTAAATGCAGGACCATTTGGGCCATCTTTAGTTGGGAACAATGGAAATGTTTCCAAAGGATTTTTCAGATGTTCTTCACTCACATTCCGGGTCTGAATATCATCTGGTGCTTACACATCTTCCTCGATGGGCTTGAGTGGAGCACGAGGCTTCCTAGACTTCTCTGACTTCTTTGAGGAACTAGACTGACCATCATTTTGCTCGCTGGAACTCCTTTAGTGGCTTTCTGACTTTCGGGCACTAGGGCCTTTTCTTTCGCTTTATTTTCTTTGACTGGGGGCACAACAGCTTCTTTCTTGGACTCTTGGGAAACAACTGGTGGAACAATTCCTTCATGAGCCATGGGCTCTTCAGATTTCTTTTCTTCCTTTTCCAACTGTGGTTCAGTGGAAACAGGAGTAGGATCAACATCCATCTGGGTAGGGGCACCAGATGATGTGACCGGGTTGGTTTTCTCTTGGGAAGCATTTAGCTCCCCCTCAATCTTATCGCTCTCCACCTTGTTAGATCCGGAGGGCTCAGCTTGCATTTTCTTCGGAGGCGATGGATCTAAATTCTCAACCTCAATCTCTTCAGCAGTTTTATCATCTGGGGCCTGCTGCTCAGGCAAGGCATTTTATTCATCAGACTTGTTCAGAAAGATATCAACCACATCAGGTTGTACATCGGCTACTGGAGTAGCAAAGATAATCTCCACATGGTCAGCTTGCTGCATGGGTTCATCTTCTTGAGATGGAGAAGGTGGGACCTGCTACTGTTGGACTCAGGGCTCCGCCGACCCAAGAAAGGTTCGAACTCTGGGGCGTGTGCAAAGAACTCAACATCTCTGGCCAACCAGCTCGTCACCCCCACGGCCTAGCTCGATGAACAAGGAAGAAGATGGACATGGCAATTTACCCAGGTTCGGGCCACCTTGTGGTGTAAAACCCTACTCCTGCTTTGTGGTGGATTGCCTCACGAGGGGCTGAGGATGAACTAGTACAAGGGAAGAACAACCTCGTGAGGTTTGCTCTGGTGGGGGAGTGAGTCGATGAGGTTTGGATCCCTCTCTTGGTGGTGGCCAGCCTATACTTATAGTGGCCTCAGTCCTCTTCCTCCAAAACGTAGGCGGGAAGGGATCCCACAATGGCCAATTCGAAAGGGGACAAGCAGTACATCTTATCCTGGCAAAAGGTGGTCTTCGCCTACAAAGCTTCTGGTCGTGACGCTGTGGTGGGCTCGGTGATGACATCCGTCCTGCCGTCCTGGCGGTCTTAGTCTCGTTGCACGGGGATGGAAACCTTTGCCTGATTCCTCAGGACCCTGTGCCTGCGCTTGCCTCCTTAGCACCAAAGAGGAAATTGGCTCCTCTGCGCCCACTGGCGCCCGCCTGGCCTTGGTCGTCATGGCTTGCGTCACCGCAGCCTCATGAGGTTGGGTACATGAATAGAAATCTCCGCTCCTCAGGAGGCAGCCTGGGGAGGCCGCTCCCTCCGGAGGTCTTGATGTCGCTCACCTCACGAGGCTTGGCCCCTCGCGAGGGTCTTGTCTTGTTGGTCTTGTAGGTGGGCCATACCAGGCCGTCAATGGAGCCACGCCGTGGGCCGCAGGCAGGCAAGTCTGGGTACCCTGGTTCCCAGAACGTCGACAGTAGCCCCCGGGCCCAAGGTGCGCTCGGACTTGGCTTCGAGGCGAAGCCAAAGGGCAAGGGAGAAGCGCCGCGGGGCCCAATTGCATGCGGACCGAGTCGACGCGTGGTGCTTGATGGGACGTGGGCGTCTCCGTTGATGGGAGGCAGAGCGGCGAGGCGCGCCGTTGCCCACGGGTGCCGTCTGAGCGACACGAGCGGCCCAGCGCTCGGCATGTACACAGCGAGCGTCGGCCATGGAAGCGATGGAACAGCAGCGGAGTGAACGGCGGAAGAGAGGCTTCGACACGCCAATGTCAGAATCAAGGCTCCGCAGACTCAGGAAAGGTTCGAACTCTGGGGCATGTGCGAAGAACTCAACCTCTCCGGCCAACTAGCTCGTCACCCCCATGGCCTATCTCGATGAACAAGGAAGAAGATGGACACGGCAGTTTACCCAGGTTCGGGCCACCTTGCGGGGTAAGACCCTACTCCTGCTTTGTGGTGGATTGCCTCATGAGGGGTTGAGGATGAACTAGTACAAAGGAAGAACAACCTTGCGAGATTTGCTCTGGTGGGGGATGTTGGGGAACGCAAAAATTTCAAAAAAAATTCCTACGCACACGCAAGATCATGGTGATGCATAGCAACGAGAGGGGAGAGTGTCGTCTACGTACCCTCGTAGACCGTAAGCGGAAGCGTTATGACAACGCGGTTGATGTAGTCGTACGTCTTCACGATCGAGCGATCCTAGTACCGAACGTACGGTACCTCCACGATCTGCACACGTTCAGCTCGGTGACGTCCCACGAACTCACGATCCAGTAGAGCTTCGAGGGAGAGTTCCGTCAGCACGACGGCGTGATGACGGTGATGATGAAGCTACCGACGCAGGGCTTCGCCTAAGCACCGCTACGATATGACCGAGGTGGATTATGGTGGAGGGGGGCACCGCACACGGCTAAGAGATCATTGATCAACTTGTGTGTCTATGAGGTGCCCCCTGTCCACGTATATAAAGGATGGAGGGAGGAGGAGGCCGGCCCTCATAGGGCGCGCCCAAGTGTGGAGTCCTACTAGGACTCCCTAGTCCTAGTAGGATTCCACCTCCCACATGGAATAGGAAAAAGGGAAGGGAGAAGGAGAAGGAAGGAAGGGGGCGCCCCCTTTCTCTAGTCCAATTCGGACCAGTCCATGGGGAAGGGGCGCAGCCACCCTTGAGGCCTTTCTCTCCTTTCCCGTATGGCCCATTAAGGCCCAATACGAATTCTCGTAACTCTCCGGTACTCCGAAAAATACCCGAATCACTCGGAACCTTTCCGATGTCCGAATATAGTCGTCCAATATATCGATCTTTACGTCTCAACCATTTCAAGACTCCTCGTCATGTCCCCGATCTCATCCGGGACTCCAAACTACCTTCGGTATATCAAAACACATAAAATCATAATACAAATCGTCACCGAACGTTAAGCGTGCGGACCCTACGGGTTTGAGAACTATGTAGACATGACCGAGACACATCTTCGGTCAATAACCAATAGCAGAACCTGGATGCTCATATTGGCCCCTACATATTCTACGAAGATCTTTATCAGTCAAACCGCATAACAACATACGTTATTCCCTTTTGTCATCGGTATGTTACTTGCCCGAGATTCGATCGTCGGTATCATCATACCTAGTTCAATCTCGTTACTGGCAAGTCTCTTTACTCATTTCGTAATGCATCATCCCGTAACTAACTCATTAGTCACATTGCTTGCAAGGCTTATAGTGATGTGCATTACCGAGAGGGCCCAGAGATACCTTTCCGATACTCGGAGTGACAAATCCTAATCTCGTTGTATGCCAACCCAACAAACACCTTCGGAGACACCTATAGAGCATCTTTATACTCACCCAGTTACGTTGTGACGTTTGATAGCACACAAAGTGTTCCTCCGGTATTTGGGAGTTGCATAATCTCATAGTCAGAGGAATATGTATAAGTCATGAAGAAAGCTGGGGGGGGGGGGGGGGGGGGGGGGGGGGGGGGGGGGGGGGGGGGGGGGGGGGGGGGGGGGGGGGGGGGGGGGGGGGGGGGGGGGGGGGGGGGGGGGGGGGGGGGGGGGGGGGGGGGGGGGGGGGGGGGGGGGGGGGGGGGGGGGGGGGGGGGGGGGGGGGGGGGGGGGGGGGGGGGGGGGGGGGGGGGGGGGGGGGGGGGGGGGGGGGGGGGGGGGGGGGGGGGGGGGGGGGGGGGGGGGGGGGGGGGGGGGGGGGGGGGGGGGGGGGGGGGGGGGGGGGGGGGGGGGGGGGGGGGGGGGGGGGGGGGGGGGGGGGGGGGGGGGGGGGGGGGGGGGGGGGGGGGGGGGGGGGGGGGGGGGGGGGGGGGGGGGGGGGGGGGGGGGGGGGGGGGGGGGGGGGGGGGGGGGGGGGGGGGGGGGGGGGGGGGGGGGGGGGGGGGGGGGGGGGGGGGGGGGGGGGGGGGGGGGGGGGGGGGGGGGGGGGGGGGGGGGGGGGGGGGGGGGGGGGGGGGGGGGGGGGGGGGGGGGGGGGGGGGGGGGGGGGGGGGGGGGGGGGGGGGGGGGGGGGGGGGGGGGGGGGGGGGGGGGGGGGGGGGGGGGGGGGGGGGGAAGTAGAGGCATACTAGTGACACTCTGTTTGTCTATGTATTCACACATGTACTAAGATTCTGGTTAATACAATTCTAGCATGAATAATAAACATTTATCATGATATAAGGAAATATAAATAACAACTTTATTATTGCCTCTAGGGCATATTTTCTTCAGTCTCCCACTTGCACTAGAGTCAATAATCTAGATTACACAGTAATGATTCTAACACCCATGGAGTCTTGGTGCTGATCATGTTTTGCTCGTGAGAGAGGCTTAGTCAACGGGTATGCAACATTTAGATTCGTATGTATCTTGCAAATCTCTATGTCTCCCTCCTTGACTTGATCGCAGATGGAATTGAAGTGTCTCTTGGTGTGCTTGGTTCTCTTGTGAAATCTGGATTCCTTTGCCAAGGCAATTGCACCAGTATTGTCACAAAAGATTTTCATTGGACCCGATGCACTAGGTATGACACCTAGATCGGATATGAACTCCTTCATCCAGACTCCTTCATTTGCTGCTTCCGAAGCAGCTATGTATTCCGCTTCACACGTAGATCCCGCCACGACGCTTTGCTTAGAACTGCACCAATTGACAGCTCCACCGTTCAATATAAATATGTATCCGGTTTGTGACTTAGAGTCAGGGGGGGGGGGGGGGGGGGGGGGGGGGGGGGGGGGGATTTTAGTCTATGGGTCTGCAACATTCAGATTCGTATGTATTTTGCAAATTTCTATGTCTACAATGCTCTGCATGGAGCTACTCTAGCTAATAGCTCCCACTTTCAATATGTATCTAGATCGAGACTTAGAGTCATCCAGATCGGTGTCAAAGCTTGTATCGACGTAACTCTTTACGACGAACTCTTTATCACCTCCATAACCGAGAACTATTTCCTTATTCCACTAAGGATAATTTTGACCGCTGTCCAGTGATCTACTCCTAGATCACTATTGTACCCTCTTGCCAAACTCTTGGTGAGGTACACAATAGGTCTGGTACACAACATAGCATACTTTATAGAACCTATGACTGAGGCATAGGGAATGACTTTTCATTCTCTTTCTATTTTCTGCCGTGGTCGGGTTTTGAGTCTGACTCAACTTCACACCTTGTAACAGAGGCAAGAACCCTTTCTTTGCTTGATCCAAAAACTTTATCAAGGTATGTGCTTTGTGAAAGTCCAATCAAGCATCTTGATCTATCTCTATAGATCTTGATGCCCAATATATAAGCAGCTTCACTAAGGTCTTTCTTTGAAAAACTCCTTTTAAATACTCCTTTATGCTTTCCAGAAAATTCTACATTATTTCCGATCAACAATATGTCATTCACATATATTTATCAGAAATGCTTTAGTGCTCCCACTCACTTTCTTGTAAATACAGGCTTCACCGCAAGTCTGTATAAAACTATATGCTTTGATCAACTCATCAAAGCGTATATTCCAACTCCGAGATGCATGCACTAGTCCATAGATGGATCGCTGGAGTTTGCACATTTTGTTAGCACCTTTAGGATCGACAAAACCTTTTGGTTGCATCATATACAACTCTTCTTTAAGAAATCCATGAAGGAATGTAGTTTTGACATCCATTTGCCAGATTTCATAAAATGTGGCAATTTGCTAACATGATTCGGACAGACTTAAGCATCGCTACGAGTGAGAAAATCTCATCGTAGTCAACACCTTGAACTTTGTCTAAACCTTTTTCGACAAGTCTATCTTTGTAGATAGCAACACTACTATCAGCGTCCGTCTTCCTCTTGAAGATCCATTTATTTTCTATGGCTTGCCGATCATCGGGCAAGTCAACCAAAGTCCACATTTTGTTCTCATACATGGATCCTATCTCAGATTTCATGGCCTCAAGCCATTTCGTGGAATCTGGGCTCATCATCGCCTCCTCATAGTTCGTAGGTTCGTCATGGTCAAGTAACATGACCTCCAGAACAGG